>JAAGNO010020036.1:18773-37019 GCA_033439905.1 Ceryle rudis
GCCTGTGAAAACAGGCTGCTCACTTCAGACAGTGCAGTTAGTTAGAAGAACTGAGCTGAAAAGTAAAATCACTGAACAGAATGGGTTCTGTTCTCATGCAAACCAGGACATGCAGTCTCCTTTTCATGTTTCTAGAACATTCTGAAATGTTGGCTTTACTCCAAAGCATGCATACAAATTTAAAAGTGTGGGTGAGTACCAAGTGTCAGATATACAAACAGAAGCTGAATTTTTCAAACTGATACTGAATGAACTGTTTGCTTAGTCTTACCAGCAACTGTGGAGTGGTTTAAACTAAACTAAAAAAAAAAAAAAAATCCAAAGAAAATGGAAGAGCAAATGTTGAAACGTGACTTAGCAGAAGACCATAAGGATTCTGTTGATTTTCTTGGGATGTTGGAAAGCCTTGATTGTTTTTGTAAGTTTGGAAAAGGCACAGTGCGTATTAATTTGTGTTGTCAGCGAGAAAGATGAGAGAGAGGTGTAAGACACCATTATCATGAACAAATGGAAGAAAATAATTCTTTACATAGCATTTTGTTAAACTTCTGGAGGTGAAGAGAACAGCATCTAATTTAGGTGAACTGTATGACGTGATTAAGGCCTTAATTTTCACATCCATCATTTCTGCAAGCTCAAACAACATTGAAGGGGTTAATTTACAGTGCATAATCTAAGAAAACAGACAATAGATCATGTTAACTAACAGTTAAGATAAACTATTATAACCACTAGTTAAGATAGCTTCTGTATAATACTTAGCCCTTCTACTGGTCTGTACTGAGTGTGTCATGAGTGCTCAATTCCACATACTTATTCTTCAATCTGTTACCTGCAATAGAGAAACTTTTTTCTTTAAATATCTGCAACATCCCTGGCTTCCTGGACACATCAGTGTGTCCCTCTAGTGCATAATAAATCTGTCAAAGTCATCTTTCACACAAATTGTAAAATTCTTTCCAAGGTTTATTACTTTGACTCTGGAAATTGCCCAGTTCCAATGTATTAAAGTATTCGCACATACAGCTCAGCTGTTGAATATTGCTGCCTATAAATGAGCTTATCGTACCACTTCTGTATGAAACATAGAAGAAATTGTCTAGAATATTTCTTAAGCATAACCATTTAACATGCTGCACTGAGCATGTAGTTCAGTTTTGTACAAAAGGAAAAGTCACTCTAACGTATGAATGCTACAGAGATTTTCTTCAGAAAATAATATGGACTCAGAATCATTCTTTTAAAAATATTGCATCACAATATGAAAATTAATTTAAAAATAATTAAAATTGTGGGCATGTGACAATTTTTTTTTGATCTTTTCTTTTGCTGTGAATGACTGTAAGAATAGCCCCTCTGCTGCAAAGTCAAGAAAACATAAAAACCAAAGTGTGCTCTTAAAAGTGGATTTTATCTGTGAGTACAAGTGCTAAAACTTACCATCATTTCAGAGACCTTTTTCAGTTGTGGAAATTTTCATTTTCTCATGGTTTACTATAGAATCTATTATTATACTTTTAAAAAAGTCTTTAAAGGCTATGCTAAAACTATAAGCTTCAATATAGTGCCATGGAACAGATGTAGATCTCTTTAATTTAGCATCAACCATAGACAGAATCTCATGATTATTAGCTCATTTTATTCCAGGACAGTATGTAAGGTCCTCGAATATGAAGGGGGAAAAAAAAGCATTAACAATACACTAGGTATCTTCATATCTTTGTTTTTATGTCAAGTGTGACTTACCATGATTTTCCAAGGGTTTATATAGACTGATTTTTAGAATAGTTACAATTCAGCTCTGTAATGGCTTTACCCCAATGCCATTAAAGGCAATTATTTTTGCAAGCAAACCCAGAGACCCAAAATTTCTCGATCACCTCAAATTGCTGTTTTATGTAACTCAAAAAATGGTGGTTCTAATAAGCAGCCTGCCAGTAGGGATGGCTTCAGAAAACGAGCATAAAAGATTCAGGCATTCAAGTGTGGTAGTTGCAAGGTTTTTCCAACCTGAGATTTTGCTAAACTGGCTGGTTTGGATTCCAGCTTGGCTTCAGCTCACAGTCACAGCTTGACCCAGGTCTGGGAGTGCAAGTCATTAAAAGCTGAGTAGGATAGTTTGGAGCAGCTGCCTGTGTACGATCCATTAGTTGCATTTAGTATTGCACACCTTCTATCAGACTGAGAACTTTATTTTAAGCAGGGAATTAGTTGCCTTCCCCTGCTGTTCTGACATCTCCTGCTGCAAAGCCAAAGCAACGGATCCTGCTGGAAGCCCTGGTACCCAACAGGACTCCTGCAAGGGGCATCTGATAGAGGAAACTGTGGGCAAAATGTAAGCACAGTGTGCCCATAGCTTTGAGCTCTGGGAAAGGGGTGGTAAGTCAATTAGGGGGGTTTAGAAGGAACTGGTCCTTCATGTTTCAGTGGAGAGAGAAGTGTGTCTCTGCATCAGGTATAAGCCCATGCCTGAATTCAAAATTACCAATGAGTCACACGCAACATAGAGCCAAAATCTAGGCTCTGCCATGAACTTGAGATGAGCTTTCAAGAGGAGGCATAAGGAGATTTTTGCTTTAGGTGATGTTGGTCCTCAACAGCACACCTATGTGCAGTGTGGCTGAGTAAAGCACTCCTGGCTTGGCAGTGACTCAAACATCATTTCCCCTTGCAGCAAGTCAAAATCCTTAAAAAAGCTGTGACATCAAATACCATAAAGGCAAATGGGATTTACTGACAGGTTGGATTCAGCTATCTGACATCCCCTTACCAGCAGTCCCCACCACACCCATTACTGCTGCACTGGTGTGAGGACAGTGGCATGGAGCTGGCTGGGAGAGAGCAAAAGGGTTTGCCCTCCTGTATCTCCTGTTCCTTACAGGCAGTATGAGTCAAAGTGTCTTTCTGTGGACTATTTTTGGTGCAGGGGATAGATTCACCTGCAACATCCTTACAGGTGTCCAGCAAGGAACTTCTAGCAAGCTTTGTGGTACTGTCATCATGGAAGAAAGGAAAGTTAATATATTTTTTTTTCCTTTTTTACAAAATGCTCCGTGGTAGTTTGGAGAGTGGGAGTTGATGCTGTGGCATGCCTTATCTTTGCTCTAGTCTTTTGGTTTTGGTAATATTTTGTCATATGCCTGACTATGGGTGTAAAGAAGGACAAAGACTAGTGTTTCTCTGGGAATCCTGAGTTCAGCTCTCCTTTCCCTCTGAGTGCCTCTTTGGAAAATTGATGGCTAAAATGGGCTGGTAGGCTAGCACGATGCAACCTGTCCTTCTCAGCAGCTTCTTAAGTTTTCAGGGGGTGTTCCAAGCTCTAAAATAAAGCTGTAAAACTGGGGAGAACAGAACTGTTATAATTAAGTCAGAAAAAGCTCAAGCAGCTGAGCTGTTTCTTGGGACAAGGGAGCCACCACAATCAAATTCTATGGTTCAGGGTTTGAAGAAGAAAAAAAGTGAGGTGCAAAGCTCCTTTGGGACAAAGACCCTGTGTGGATTTAGCATGTCATTGCCTTGCTGTGCTGCACAGGACTGCTGTCAAAGGCGGGGTGGCAGAGCAACACCAGTAGACCAGGTCCTCAGCAGGAGAACCAGGTCCAGCAGATCATGTTCTTGGGAGGAGCATGGGATCAGGAGCACCTGGAGGAGGACAGGGTCATGACAACTGGTAGGTACTCTACCAGGGTGGTGGTGTTGCCTGTTGTAAACGGTTGATATGTGTCTTTTCTTTTCCAGTTAAACAAAGTCTGTAAAAGCCCCCATGTTCCACTTTCTTTTTGATAGTGGAGACAGATTGTCCAGAATCCAAATGGTCCAGGTCAGGATGATATGTGATGTATATTCCCTTGTTTCCTCAGTTGCACCCTGTCCCTGCAGTTCTTGTAGCAGCTGTTATCAGGTTTGTAAATCTAGTGAGATTTGGAAACTAAAGAAGAGTTCATGAGTGGAAGGACAGCTATATTCTAGAGGTCACCTCCTGTCCGGCCCCATCAGACTTGCATCAGCACAGCTCTGAGGGCAGAGTGGGCTGGGGTGAGCCTGCAAGGTGCAGGGGTTGCTATCTGCAGTGGCCTTTGTGTGCCAGGTTTCTGTGAAGAGTAGGGCCAGGCTGGCCTGTTTGAGTGATTTAGGGATTTAACCTGGCCCTTGTGGCTGCCAGGCAGTTGTGCCAGAAGGATTACATGGGAAACTGAATCACTCCATTGAAACACCTCCGAAATGGCTTTGGTTCTCCTGTCAGTGCAGAGGAAGGCAGTGAATATCTGCTGTAAACCCAGTACAGGAGACATTTGTCCCATGTGCGTTGTACTTTGAGGGTAGAAAAGTCTGGATTTCCTCTCTGATTTACTGCTCTGTAGCAGTGACGGGAGATTTTTTGTTCATTATCCTCTTTGATCTGTTCTGAGTCATTTGGTGCTGACTGCTGAATCACCAGTATAAATTTTTTTTTTTTTGACTGTAACCCTAAATTTTCCCACCTAACTCTATTTGATTTAACTTCTTGAACCGTTATTGAATTTGTACTATGTAAACATCTAGCTGTGTGACTCAAATCTGACAGAAGAGAAATCAATTAGGGTAGGAACAAAAACTATACTCAAGAAGTCTTGAAGGACACTCAACTATATTTAATATCCATTGTGGGCAGGGAAGCTTCTATAAGGTGACTGTTCCCTGACATGGAGAGTCTATTTACCATTAAATCATAATTGGAATATGAGATTGCATTTTATTATCCCAAACTATTAAAATGTAGACAGTTTTTATTTCTACCACAGGTCAGAAAGGTGTAAGAGTAGGTTGTTCACATTTGCATCTTGAAAACAGTAGATAATGAGTATATTTTAAATACTTTCTTCTGAACAATATATTGTAGCCAAACAGTATTATACTGGGTTCATCTGTATTCACAAAAGGGCTGTATGTTTACCTGAAGCTTTGAATTTGAATGGCATATATCATATGCAGTCCTATAGAAGAAATATTTCCATTTTAGAATTCAACTTTTGTAACCTTTGGCAACATGTAGTATCAATGGCTCTTTGTTGTTTAAAAAAGTGAAACTGTAAGCTATCCACAAGGATACGCAGGGCATTGCTATAGCAACACAGCCTCCCTTCCAGCACCAAGAGAGAAGTCATGAATAAAAGATGGGGTTCTAAAGACAACAAAATAGAAAAGGTTGTTTCAACCCTTCTAATACCTGACATTCACTGTTATTTTATTAAATGCAAACCAAAAACAACAACAACAAAAAAAAACGTTGGGAAAGGGCATGCCTTTGCTGAAAGTATGCATTTATACATTGGGAATGTCACCAAGCAGATACACACTTTTTGCGTTTATCAGCAATAGCAGAAGCTGATAGCATGCAATTTCTTAAAATGTGTATAAATACATAAAAGAAATAATAATCTTAAATATCTATCTGACCTAAAAAAAGCAGTGGATTTTTGGTATCTGAATTAACATAATGAAAATACAATGTTGGAAAAACACCACCCATTTTCTGGTCTATACTTTAATTTGAAAAGAAAAAAAAAGATTGATATGGAAATTGTCTTTCAGAAAATGAAAGATTCTCAGCCTCAACAAATTTGAGATACAGAGATTATAAAGAAAGTAAAGCTTAATCTCATTTTCTCCTGTGCCCTACTTCACTTTCTAGCCCTTAGGTTTTTTTTGTGGAAATGTCTTAATTAATGAATTAACTGCATGTCATAAGAACAGCAGTATGGTTTGAAAGGTTCTTTTTAAAAATGCATACTATTTGTTCCTGCATTTGAATTCAGAATGAATCCACGGAGGACTAGCAGATCATTTCCTGGCGACGATCTTGTTTACTAGAAGTTTTAAAAAATACCATTGCTTTAGAAAAAATTGTATTACTCATAAAGCACTCTATCTGAAAAGTAGAGGAATATGTATCTATGATAATCTTATTTCATTTACTCTTTGGAATAATTTGCTGTGTATATCTGCACTTGGATTTATTCTATTTGAAATGATAACATTGTGATAGATGACTTTTGGTGTGCTGGCAAATTTTCACTAAGTAATTGTAAATATGATGTAGGAAGCAATGCGAATCAGTAGTGGTATTAAACCCCTGTCATCTGTCAGTCCTGTAGCTTGGCTTTAAAGCTGGGAAACCCACTTCCTTCAGATCATAAATTTTGTTTGCTTTGGGGATACACTTTGCTTATAATTACATCTTTGTCTTCACTGAGCTATACAAGTATGAAGATTGTAGAACAATATTGTTCTTCACCATTAGAAAACCCATTTAATTGTTATTCTTTCTTATTTTTTTCTCAACCCCGGTCCCCATTCCAATCCAGTCACTTCCCTGCACTTTGAGATACAGCAAGCAGATGAGATCTAATCCCAGAGAACACTGAGAAATGCTTTGACCAATTAATTGTATAGCCTTTAAATGTGGTGTGAATTGTTACCTTGGCAAGATAAGCCCCCTTTTGCATTTGTGCTGCTGCAGAGCTGCTGGTCATTGTCACTTCTCAAAACCCTCTTTATTCTGCCAGGTAGTTCTGCAGTGTGTCACACGACAGCATCAAAAGCCTTCCATTGGGAAGACTCAGGGCTCTTTCACAGCCCTAGATACAGGAGGGCTGAAGTTATTCTTGAAGACTTGTGTCAATCTTTTAATGTGAGGTTTTGAGAGGGAGGGTTTTCTCTACTGGCTTCAGCTGTCACATTAGCAATGTAGTCATCAGAGCAGTGAGTGGTGCTGCTTAGATCACGCATTAGTCAACTGCCGCTAAACTGCCCTCTTCTCTAGAACAGGTGTCTTGTCTGGAATCTCCTTGACTTTTGTTTCCTTACAGTTTTGACATTTACCGATTCTAGACACTGGGCTTTTGGTTCATTTATCAGTGTCCAAAAGAAACTGATAACATGAGCAAGATTCACTTCTCTGTTTCCCTACAGAATTTTGGTTTGATGCAAGAGATCTGCTGTAAGCAAACTGGAATGGATCTGGAAACTGGAATGGATCTGGAACTATTCACCCAATAAACGTGTTTCAGGTTGGACATCTCAGGACATCTCCTATCATCATAAAGCTTCTAAAAGATGTGTTTTTCCAAATAAACATCACACCATCTTCTATCACAGGAGGCCTCCACCTATACTATTTAAGTTTTTTCTGAATGAAAAGAGGTACCTCCCACCCAACTCTGCTCAATGATACTGTTATGTATTACTCTGTTACAGTATTACTCTGCAAGATAAGGAAAAGAGAAAGGGCAAAATATCACTGACAGGGTTGAGGGGGGAATTAAAATCTGTGGTTGTTAGTGTAATATTACTCTGATCATCAAAATTGTACAGTACCATTGCCACAAGCAGCAAGCAATATGATCCTATGGCAGTTGTTAAGGGTATTTTCGTACCCTTTCTAATTTAATTTCACGATTCCTTTTTCCAGTCCTTCAAGTGACAGACATGGTCAGATGATGCGCAATCAATTTGTGTTCTGTTTGCCACATTGAGCAAACCTGTAGTTATTTAATTCCACCATGCCATGTTAGAGATCTTTGGTTTTTGTACAGCAACCTTAAATTCCCCCCAAAATAACTGCAAAAAAGCTTTAGATCAACATGCACAAAAAATAAATGGTTTTGACAGCATAACAAGAGCTCTAAAAAGAAACTTACTGTGATTATTTAATCAATTAGAAAGCACTTTTATTACTCTATAAATAATAGGTAATGAAGACCATGCAGTGAATAGCATTGCCTTAAATTCTAACAGCAAAGGGATTACAGTCTAAACAGAGTGGATAAATGTACAGAGAAGAATGAGTAGAGAATCTGACTGGTCACAAAACAAAACAAAAAAAAACCCAATAAACCCAACATCAGAAAGGAAATCAGTGGCAATCTAACACTTTTACCAAGAAATAGGCATAAAAAAAGAAGAAATGTCCATACTTATCACCCAAGTGTCTAACAACCAATCTTATTATGGCATTTGCTCTTTAGGATTCAGTTATTATTTTCATGTTTATGAAGGTTAACAAATTAATAGACAATTTTTATGGATATATTAGATAGCTCGATTCAATAGTAAATGAGAACAATGAAGTTGTTATTTTTATTATTCATTAAAACATTTCTGAACAAGTACAGGAATTTCATTATTTTGTTTTTTAAAAAAAATTAAAAATTATATAAAAATGACAAATATATTATTCTGTTGATTTCACCCAAACAAAGAGAGTACATTTTAATGTATTTCTCAATCCAGGGATTTCTTTTCTCCTTTTTGGACAAGAGAAATTTTTTTCCTGAATATATGCAAATCCAGAGTTTCTCATGCTTGTATACTTGTTGGGATACAGGACTTGTCATAGTCTAAGGTGGTGGTTTCTTGTAAGAACATCTTGGTAAAAAATTGGCAGAGTATAACCGAGAAGGCTTCATGAATGCCCTGCTAGCACTCTCTTAAAAGAACTTCATCTCCTCATCAATAGGTTTTAACAGTTTTGAAGATTAAATGTATTTAAAATGCAGAAAATGCAGCAAACACCTGTTAGCTTCTGTGAATAGATGTATATTCAGTCATTCTAATGTTTTATAGCCAGACAGAGTCTCTTCAGAGCTCCTCAGCTACACATCCCGTGGATTACACTGTGAGTTAATTACAGGCAAGAGCACTCGGGCAGAATGTTGTCCTTGAAATCCTCATGATGTTGGCAAGAAAAGATGTACAGGCGACTGTCTGATACCTGGAAAACTTATCTGGCTTCTGTCTCAACTGAAATCTGGGTCTGTATTTATGCCAAGTGCTCTGTGGATTGCGTTTTTGAGCATTTCACTAATATTAACATAGCATAATATTCATCAGAGGACCTGTTTTTATAGATCTCTCCATGAATTCCATGAAACCACAAAAAAAGTTCAGTGCTGAAAATGTAAAATAGGGTTTGCAATATAAATAGGGTTTCCACACTTCCTTCTCAGCCCTGCATTTCCTTGCTTGCTATGCATGAAATGAACCTCTGTTATGAGTCAGTGGTCCAGCATGGCAAAGATAGGAGGAGGAGATCAGAAGCACCACCTGGAGAAAAAAACTACCTAAGTTTATTTCATTTCTTTTAGCAACATGTTATTGAACAAAACAAATACAAAACCAAAGAAGAAAACAGCTAGCACAGTAAGATATCTACTGTCTTCTCTGAACTGCAAACAGCCAGAAAGATCTCTAAGTCAATAAATTTTCTATTCTTACTATTTTTAGACCACACCATAGGAAGACTGTGCTTGGGTATGATGGACGCTGAGGTAGCAGGGGAAAAAGAATTTATGCCCCAAGTACCATCTTGTGAAAGCAATGGATGTAAACTAACTGAGGTTGTTTTAGACAGAGGCTATGTCCCAGGCAGCACTGCTATTTGAATGCAAATTAATAAATCAAGAGAGGGATAGAAAGAGGGAAGCCAGGTAGAGAAGCAAAAGAAATACACATGGAAATGGAGAAAGAGGAAAATTGATCTAAAAATGGCAGGAAAAAACCAACAGGGCAAGGTGTAAAGGGAAAGAAAAAATGTATTAATTTTGAAAAGGGCAGAGGAAAATAGAGAGAATATTTTTCTTTTATTAGGAGTTTGTTGCAAAAATGTATTTACATGTAATTGAAATTATTTTCAATGTTGTGTATGCATTGATTTGTGGATGTTTGCCTTAGATTGTCTAAACTTGATTTCTCTAGAGTTCTTGCATGAGGTGGTTGTGTGCAAGATTTTATTATATTTTAAGTGTATTTGAAAGAAAAATATTGCTTTTCCAGCTTGAAGTGCATAGAAGGGGGCTTTGGTTGCAATCTGTGTAATTACAGGATGGAAAATTCCTCTTGGCAGTGGCGCTGCCATTCTTCAGTTCCTACCATTTAAATTTCAGGTGGGCCTGGAAATTGTCGCTATTTTAATATTCACTTAAGTAAGACACAGGAACATAGTCTTTAGTCACTTTTATTCATCCTTGAACTCTGTTCAAAATTTGCATCACAGCACAGCTTTTTTACACCACGCAGTAGGTATTTACTTATGCGATCTTTTTTCCAACCCACTAACTGTTTTTCACTGTGCTGGTGTGGTCTTAGTGAATTTATTTCTAGGTAAAATGGTTTGTCTTTGTTCTGTTCTTACTTTGGGGGAGCTCACTGAGCTGAGTCAAAAAAAGGTTGTGGGTGACAAAAGGGAAAAAAAAATATAAAGCACTATCCATATCCCTGAACCAGTTTAACTGAAAAGCGGGTGAGCTGAAGACTGTTTATGCAGAGCTGACTCATTTGCTGACATTGACTCTTGTTGCAGCTACTATCAATAATTTAAAATGTCAAAAAATGCAAGTCAATATTTATATAAAATTGAGATTTTTAAACTTTTGACCCTCTTTCACTTAAAAAAAAAAAAAAAGCACAATGAAACACATCTTCTTAAAACATTGATCTTGAATTAGTTTTTGTAGCCTTTGTTTTGCTCCAAATCTACTAAAAGTGACTTTTTTTGTGCTCGTGCATATGGCAGTGTTTTCATATAAGGTGGGGTCTACCATAGTCATTGGTAAACACAGACAGAAAAGACTGATATCATTTAGAGCTTTATATAAATAAAAATTTTGTATGATCAACCAAAACTAAATTTTCATAGGATATCATTCTGCTCAGTACAATGTTGCAACTACTGTTGCACAGAAGAAACATTAGTGCAGTAATTAATTTAGGGTTATTTTGCCTCTTGATATGTTTAAAAATGAGAATACAGATGTATTTCTCACAAAAAAGTACTGATTTTTTTTCACTCTATGAGCATAGAATGAGAATAAATTGCTGGCAGATTGAAATAATTTCTGCGAGGTCACTTATGTCGATACCAACTTGTAGAAATTTTTATTGTTTTAATAGTGAATTTATTTTAAACTCTTAACTAGAACACTGCAATTTTTTTTTTTCTTTTCATCTTTAGTGGTGCAAATAACAATTAACTCTTCTCCTTTTTTCATTTCAAAAATCTGTAAAGCAGAGACTAATGAAATCATAACAAGGATCTCTTTTCCTTGCAAGATTTTGTATATTTATATTGAATAGCCTAGGTGAAAGGCTCTGCAATTTCATGAAATATGCAGGCTTAGTCATATTCACAAGCTAAATAATTTTTTAAAACAACAGCAAGAAAAAGCCCAGCATAATAGATACAAATTATCATAATATTTCACAAATAATCCGAGACAGCATATGTTAACTTTGATTTGCACTGTGTGCCATACAGTGCACATAACCATCAGTGGTTACAATTTTTAAGGCTGCTCTTTTAATCTAACAGACTACTAGAAATTCGTAACTAAAAAAAACCCCAAAAAACATTTTATCCTTCCAATTCTTTTCTAAAATCATAACTATCATCTGCCCTGCAATACTGGCCACAGCCTTCTCATATTCAATATTACTGAAAGAAGAAGAAAAATTAGAACTTCTTGCTCATCTTCCCACCATAATATAATTTGCAACAAGAAGGTACATATAAATGAAGCACTTCTCTCAAAAGCAATTAAGAGAGGCAGCCCAAAGGTTAAATTCCTTGCAGAAAACTGTTTAAAACTACCAGAGACATCTTCCATTGTGGAATTTCTATCCAAGTGAGAAAATATAAATCCTGGCAAAATAATGTAAAGCAGGCCAAAAATGTTGTTGAGACTTGACTTGCTGTAAGCATTAGAAAAACTAATAGCATTTCGAATGCAGAAAAGTAGAAAGCCTGACTCTGTAGTTCTGACAGGTGTAAAAGAAATATTTAAGAAATATAAGATTTTAGCAAAAAAGAACAAACCAAAACCCCCCGAAATTAATTATTTATTTTGTGGTTTGCTAAGAAAAAGCAAAAAGAGGTATTTGTTTTCCATGTTGGAGCCTTTCCATGTGGAGAACAAAGTCAAGGACCTTTGACTTAGCTGTCATGAAAAAAAATTTAGAACAAATTGATATATGTATAGTAAGAACCAACAGAAAACTCTAGCAGGAATCAAAGCTACAGTGCTGACCTACTCCCTGTGCTGGATTAGTATGGCTTGATATCAGCTCTGATGCCTGAGGAGTGGAAAGTGAGTTGTGAAGCTGAGTTTTTAAAGAACCTGTAGAGTGAGACTGAAGTTCATTATTGTGTCTGGACTCTACAGCAAGCAGATTGACTGAAATCATAATAAAGACCAGAATTATTATGCCATAGTGTTTTAATGTCTCATAATGGAGAGGAATCAGCACAACTTGAATATTTAACAGGTATCTAACCAAAGGCTAACAGAAGTTAACTGATATGGGATATGGAATAAGTTTCTTCCGGAATTAGCAGTAGAAGAATAGGATAGGTAATATTTTTCCAAAAGATTTAGTAAGGGAATGAATGGAGCTGTCTGCTGTTCAACATATTCTTAAATGATCTGGAAAAGGCAGTCAATAAAGAGGCAATTTTTGGCTGTTAGGAAATTATTCAAGATAGCCAAGTCTTACTGTAAACAGTTGTGGAAGGATTTTACTGTGTTGAGTGATTGGGTGAGAGAAGACCAAATTAATGCAAAGTAATCCTCCAGAGGGGGGGAAAAAAAAAAAAAAGTTTTAATGATGAAACTCACAGTGGTGGATGCTAAATTAGCAAAGAAGATCTTGAAGCTCTTCTGATTAATTCTTAAAGACATTAGTCCAATTCTCATCAGCCATCAAAAGACAAACAGAATATTAGGAAGCATTAGGAAAAGAATAAAAATAAAAAGCATCAGAAAGCTTGATTATGCATATTTTGGTGAGATGGGCATATAGTGAGTGGTTTGTGGACGTGTGGAAGAATATAGACCTAGAAAGAGCAGGGAGAAGAGCAGAGGGGAAGGTTAGAACTTCTGTGTGAGAGATATAGCTGTACCACTACTCTTCAGCTTGGCAAAGAGGCAACAAAAGGCAGGTGTGATAGAGGAATATAAAATTATGAATGACATGAAGAAACTGAATAGGGAATGATTACTCACTGCGGGGTACCCAAGGAAACTATTAGGCAGCAGGTTTAAAACAAACAAAAGAAATCCCTTTCCTATATAATAATAATACTTTTGAGATTCATTTTCATGGGATGCCAAAATTATAAAAAAGTTGGAAAAACAATTAAACAATTTTACAAAGGAAAGACCACAAAGAGCTATTAAACATGAGATGGATGATTTTAAACAGGAGTAGCTGGCAACTACTGCTCTACTTTCCCTCTTTCATATGTTCTTTTTTTCTAAACATCAGCTGCTGGCCACTGGCTGAGAAAAATCTATTAGTTTGATCTAGCACATCTGTTTTTATGGAAAACAGCATCAAAAATATGGTTTGTTCAATACTAAATATGTAAGCTCTGACTCTGCTATCCTTTCCTGGCTTATTCTCAGTACAAAAGCCAAGCAGGTTTCATTGGGGCTGCATGTTTAAATGTCATATAACTGAGCACTTCCAAATTGCTAATCTTGCAATAGTAATAAATTCAAAACCTTCCAACAAACGTTTAGTTTTAGACATTTATCATATATCTAATAGTATACAAATATTTTCAGTGTTGCTAAAAATAAGAAATAAAACAGAACATACAGCTTGAGACTCAAGTATATTGTGGGTTAAGCACAAATGAGAGAGATATATCTCCACAATCTAGCAAGGAGAGCTAATTCAGTTTCTCTGCAGTCTTGTTTAGGGAAGCAAAAATAGGGAAGGAAGGAATGGTTCAGTATTTTCAATATATTTGTGTTTATAAAATAGTACCGGGGGAGCAGTAATCCAGGTGATTGTCATCCTTTATTACTGTATGAATACAGAGACTTCCATTCATTTCAAGGGCTGCCCCCACTAAATATGTGGTTTCTGTGGGAACTGAAATCAGCCTGGTTGGAGAATGCGGGTGTCTTGGTGGGTCTGGAAAGGTAATGTGACAATGATCCTTTCTCTGTCACGTCCCAATGTGAATAAAACTGCAGTGCTGGGATCTGCACATGGAAGATCTGCAAAATGTTAGTGGTGTTTTCCACCCCCTTTTCTGAGGAAAGAAAATTATATTCTCCTGACTGCAAAGCTGTGCAAGTTATAGTTTAAATTTGCTTTATTAGTTGAGAGTATTGTGCAAAAAAAAAAAAAGCCCTAAATATTTGAGATAGAATCAAACCTTTAGAGCTTGTGGGATGGGAGTAATGACAGAAAATGGAAAGGCTGACTCTTAATGTTGCCATCAGCAACTGAAATGTTGAGATGAACTGCCAAGAATCAAGTGTTATATTTATTTAAAATTTATGGACAGGTACTATTGTATTACCTGGAATATTCACTTCTGAAAGCTGAAGAATGAAAAAGCCTGTTTGAACAGGCACTCTGCTATTCAGGAAGCTTCCTAATGGAGCTGGGACTTGTGTTGCCATTTGTTTCCAGCACAAGAGGTCTGCTGACATTAAACTCGGCACTGGATTTGTGTTATGATGCATGTGACACACTCAGCTGGGAGAAGTGTCTGGGCAGACTCCAGCTGTAAGAGTAGTGTGTCTGGTGTGACAAGCTGGCTGGCGGGAAATGCTGTGTGGAGGTGGATACATGCAGTGTTGGATATACTGTACAATGACAATGGCCTGAGTGGTCCCGTCAAGTTGTACGGCTGTGTTGTAAAAGAAGCACTGTCTTGAGCACCATATCAACATCCATCCTGATCTTTGGGAGTTGGACAGACTCTAAGAACCCTTTTTCTTTGTCCCTAAGCAGGGCTCAGGCACTGTTACATGTGCTTCAGTGTCCATGTTTAGGTGCTTGAGGAATTTGTGTCAAAAATTGAGATGCAAATTGAATGCAGGTATGAGTGCGAATTATATTTCCAA
Organism: Ceryle rudis; assembly: GCA_033439905.1. Lineage (NCBI taxonomy): Eukaryota > Metazoa > Chordata > Aves > Coraciiformes > Cerylidae > Ceryle > Ceryle rudis. The sequence goes on from JAAGNO010020036.1 coordinate 33,674, forward strand.
GTTGGTCTCTTGAACTTTTGCATTTAAGTTCTCATCTGCTCTGGCATGCTTGATGCATCCTGGTCAATGCCAATTGCTGATTACATTTGATGTATATTTGCAGCTGGTGGAACCAAGTAGTTATTTGCAGAAATGTTCTGCACTCGTTTCTTGAACTCCTCAAATGACAATTTGATGAAACCAGAGTAGAACTGGGATCTGCATTTATACTGAAGTAGGAATACTCAAAATGGAAAATTCCTAGTGTGTGGTCTGGATGACCCAATATCTGTGTACGTTTGATTTGTAAGGGCTAGTGAAGAGAAAGTGTTAGAATGAAAAGAGCAGGGTTAAGTTCCTGCTGTTATTCTGCAATTTTGAATAAACATCAGATACCCACAGGCTTTGTTTCTTCATGCTGTTAAAATGTGGGTAGCAAACTTTGGCCATGTTTTTAAATGATTTTGTATTTAAGATTGTTAATACAATCTGAAAACATTTGAACAAAGAAAATTAATATGAATATGACATTGCAGAGAAAATGTTTGCTCCAAAAAATTGAGAATGATATAAAAGAAATCTATCTTCTTGGTGACTGTTACTTTTTCAAGTTTGCTTTGGACTTCAGAAATGAAGCTGGAGATGAATCTGATATAATTAAGGTATGAATAATGGTTCCTCTCGAGATATATTATACAGATTTTTTTTTTTAAATTCTTCTAACAATATGCAGATTGTAATCCCTGAAAATATTTCTCTCTTTCTCTTATCAGCACTGTTTCTGCTGTCAGAATTAAATTGTCAAATGAGCAGAGTTGATAGACCTTTCTTTGAAAGTATCCACCCAAAATTAATGCTTTAAACAACACATTCGTTCCTTGTGTTTAGTTGTAAAACTTCAGCAATTTAGTGTAAATACAGGATCTAGTGCTGTTTAAGTGCTTGCATACAGTTATGCTGCTGATAACTAATAACTGGAGGGAGGATGAGAAGAGTAGACATATTTCCTTTCATTTGCTAGAATAAAAACTGTGGAGATAAGGTGCAAAATATGCTTCATATCAATACTAACTATGTTTCACTAAACTTCTTCATATATGGACCACATTTTAACATGCATTATCCTCTGTTAATTGCATGACATTTCTATGGGGAGGTAGAGCAGTAAGGGTGTTGGAGAATGTGATGGGGTATGGTGTTTTTTCTTTTTTATCTGCTAGCACTGCCTGGCAAGGTCATCGTCTGAATGGATTGTCTGCTTATAACCTTTTGTGTTGTACAAATAAGAGCTTTTCTGAAGCAGTTCTCAGAAATTGTTAAAAAGTTCAATTAAATATTCTAAATTTGAAGACAGGTCGCGTGGCTTTCCTTCTGCAATAGCATTTTTGATAGTCTTCAGATTTGTTTCTTGATTTGAAAACATGCTTTCTGATATATCCCCTGTCTGCTTGCATGCCGTAGTGTTATGTTTTTCTGAAGCTGTTGTTGTTTGTGCTGAATAGGAACTATTGGAATAATCTGTAGTGATGCTAATTCACATTCACTTGTAGTGCTGCTGCCTAGATACATAGTAATTGTTCCAGGAGCCTCCATTCTGATAAGGACAAATATTAATCATAAAGACACTGATTTTTAACTCACTTGTTCTTTAAGCTCAGAATAACACTGGTTTGTTCATAATCAAGGGAAGAGAAAGGATAGGAATCTGGATAGAGGTTTTAAGGATGTACATATATGGCTTTAGTAATCCTAAAGTACCATTACACATTGGTTAAACACATATGATATATAATGTTTATAAACCAAATCTTGTATGTTACAATATATTTAAAATATTATTGTCTTGTATGCTGCAGTTCTAATGTATTTCCCATATTTTTCAACCCTCTCTGCCCATCCCTAATATTAAGGCACTGTTGTATAAGAAGGAGGATTTTTCCCTGCAGATAAAATCAAGAGCATTTCTCAATCAACAATTGGTTTCATGTGGTAGTGCTCCATGTTAAGATGCACAGAGCTGCACCACGCTGGACACCTTTAGACAGCTGTCATTAAGTTTAAAATTACTTAGTTGCAATCTACCCTGTTGTGTGTTCAGCCTTTAAAAACCTGAAGATAATTTATTTATTCCAGAGTCGTTTAGTGTATGGCATTACCAAAATAGTTTTCATTAAAAAAAAAATTAGAATAAACTCTAATAATTTAGGTTGTTTTCCTTGCTTGCATGTATAGACATGTATGCAGCTGTCAATTGCAAATGCAGTTGTCTGTTGCCATGTGTTTTTGCAATTGTTTTTGAGATCAGATTAAGAAACATTGTTCTTGAATGTTCACGTGGAGTTGGGATATCTGATAGGGGAGAGTGAAAGATACAGGTCGAAGAAAGCTTGTAGAAAATGCCATTTGAATCAATGGCAGCAACTTTGAAGTGACCATTTTTAACAGCAAATATTAGGTGGTGGAATCTGTATTGTCTGGCATTTTGAGATGAAAATAGGTTACCTCTCTAAAAGTCCTTGAATGCATAAAATAATTGACCCAATTTGTGTCATATGTTCTGTTTGGCATCAAATGAACACAGAATTTTCTTCAGCTTAGGAGTTCCAGGCTTTTCTTTCAGAGCACTGACCTCTGAGTTTTATTTCTAAAGTTGCTGCTGAACCCTGAGTGGCCATGGTGTTCACGAACCTGAGAGCCAACAAGTCTTAGAAAGTGAGAGGACTGCTTTGATATATTAATAATACTATACTATGTTTATTTAACTGTATTGGAATCTGATAAGCTGGTTATTTGGTTGGCTTTTGCTCTTTGTGAACAATTTACCATGTGTTTTATCTTGTTCAACTTCTCAGCTTCAATCTGTGTGCTTTGGTTGGCATCTGTTCATTTGAACCAAACTAAGAAAATACTGGAGAGCTTCTTTAGTAACCGCAGTTTGCTAATCTAGCTTTGTCCACAAAGAAGTTGGAGAATTGGCACTCAAAATAGCTTCTCTTTGTTCTATCTAAAGGCCTTAAAGACCATATGGGAGATAGGAATGACAGCAAAATTAAAATTTAATTCCAGAAAAACTGTACTATTGTACTGTATATTCTGATCACTATAGAATGGTAAGCCAGGAAAAATGTTTTATTTACACTTTCTAGGACAGAATTTTATAATCTTCTACATGGTTTTGCTCCTAATTGTTATCTAGGGAATGAATAGTTAAATTTTGGATTAGGATCAATGAAATTGAAATAAAATATATATTTATTTGCAATATATATTGTTTTTAAATAGCCAATTAATAACTGTACAATTTAATATACCACTTTTTTATATGAATTACTGGAGTATGCTTCAGGTTTATCAGCTACCACGTATC
>JAAGNO010020036.1:49827-69726 GCA_033439905.1 Ceryle rudis
AAATCTACTTAGCCAATATATAAAGTCAAATTATTTGTTTATTTTAAAATATTTTGTATTTATATATCTTCTTAACTATTCCTGAGTATTCAAACATAAAATGCTTAATAAAATAAGAGTTTATGATCAGTGAGAACCACATGAGATATTTCTGTGCCTTTATGAATTCTATATGATCATCTTTAGTCTTTTACATTATGGTTGGGTTCTAGTTACTTGGTGTTTGGGTATCTCCAAGTAAAGGTGCTATATTGTTCTGTATTTATAGGAGTGATACTTTCAAAAAATGCTTATAAGAGAGACTAGCCTGTCTGGGAAAAGAATGGAGACTTCTGTCTGAAAACTGAGTATGATGGCAGAAGTTACATCCTAAAGATGTGTAAACACAGCACAAAAAAAAAAAACCCATTGAACAGTAGCAAAGGTAGTATCCTATATTCCTACTCCTCATCACACGGGTGTGAAAAAGGCCTTATTTAACAACTGTAAAATATTAAATCTTCATAGGAAAATGGCAAACTTTGAACAGGGCTGGAAGAAAGGAGACTACAGTAAGCCTGGGAGAGTATTAAAGACAGCTGACACATGGACTAGATCATCATTGTAGGTCCCTTCAAACTGAAATATGCTTTTCTATTCGATTCTAAAAATATTTTATCATTCTATTCTGTATTTTTTTGCCTGTTCTTGTGTTCCTTCATGAGTATCTACTTTTGGCCACAGGATGCTCCATTAGATAAACCTTTGGACTGATACTGTATGGCCATTTTAACGTTTTTCTATAAAAAATATGCTTTTAACAGTTATAAGCTAAGTCTGCAACATGCCCTGAGAACATCTGCTATACCAGCAGGAAGGCTACAACGATGTCATTAGCTCTTCGAAAGAAAAGCAGTCAAAACCAACCCAACTGCAGTTGTGCAATTGAGTGATAAAATATCAGCAGGAAAAATGTAAATTATATTTACAATGGCAGGTAAAATTTTCAGCCTGAAACAATCAGATAACTCTCAGAACTTGAAATAATTTATTATTTTAATCAAATGACTTCATATAACAAACAATGAAACACAAGCCAAAACCATATGCAAAAAGGATTAGGTACTGTGAGTGCCCTCCAACAATTAATATAAAATTGCCAAGATATAGTTAAGGGACAGAAATGTCTTCTGGGCACATTACACCCAGTTTTCATTACACCTAGTTTTACTAGCAAAAATGAATAGAAAAAAAAATAGTGAAAATGAATAGAACAATTATATAAATTAAAAATGACTGCTTACCTGGCCATGTGATATTGCCAGCATGCTTGGTTAACAGTCTTTTGCAAAGTCCATCTCTGCCATGTAAACACTGGCAATGGGCAGATGGGCTGGTTCTTGTTCTTCATGCAAGTAAAAATGAAATCCTTTTTAACAAATGACTCTGGCATTATTTTGTCATATTTTCTATCCTGCTTTGTCAGAGCTTCCCACCCTGGCAGCTGAAGACAACCATGTCCCAAATCCCAGCTGCTGTAGCTGACACACAAACAAATTCTGTCTTCTACACCACTGCCACTGTGCGAGCAGTAACTTCCTACATAAACTGGAGGTTGCACAACTTGTGATTACACATATGTTTATAGTAAAGGTGATCCTTCTCTGCCTTTGAAAGTCCTCCTTTTGAATGAAGCAAGAGTCTCTGATGTGTATAGATCAACACTTTTGGTTTGTGTTTGGTGTACTCAGGTCTGGATGCTGACCCTTGATCTGGAAACAGGGACACCTGATTTGTGAGATACAGGGGTACTTTGGTATGAGGATACTCTGAATATACCATGAAGCCCTCCCTCCTGGACATGCTCCAAATTGAAATGAATCCAGAATCCTGGAAAACAGGTAGAGAAATTTGGGCTGCACTGCATCCACTTTTGTCCCTCACCAAAACCTAACCAACAAACACTGTCTTGTCTCAGATAAAACTCATCTGGTGTTAACCAGAAATACTTCTGAATGCATTTCACAGGACATTATCTTCGTCCTTATTAGTACAAGATAGCTGATGTCACATTTTCCTGACCTCTATTATTTTAGCAAACTAGGTGAGCATTTATTGAAAACCAATAAGATAACTTCTAGCATTAATAAAAAAAATAAATAAAAATTGTGTGACTAACCATGAAGGATTACCAAGTCTGTGAGAACAGGTTCAGAATATTTTATATGGACAACTTCTTGCTACAAAGCAAAAATTGTCATCTGATCATTTCACACAATAGGAATCTCCTGTGTCAACAGTAGTACCTACAGATTTAACTGAGTCAGCAGGTACTGTTTGTGTTGCTTGCTCCTGAAATGGGATGACAGCCCCTGCCAGCAGAGCACTCCACTGTCATTGCTTCTCGCACCCTCTCTTGTATCTGACACTGGAACATTTGGTTTTGAAAGGATACTGTTTTCTGCTGCACTCGAGAAATTAGGATTGTACCACTTATATACTCCATCTTTCCTACAAATCCATTTTTGCTTTTAGAATAGTTTGTTTCTTGACTCTTTTTATTTGTCTAATGGTTACAAGTGTGATGCTAGTATCTAACCGAGGACGCAGAGCTACATCATTATACTATCCTTAATACAGCAAAACCAGATCCCAACGCAGCTGAGCATTTGGAAACCTGAAAAACTAGTTTCTGTACCATATTCCAAGCTATTTCCAGTGGTCTATCAAAAAAAAAAACCCAAACCCCAAAACACACAAACAAACAAACCCAAAAGAAAGAAATAGGGCCATGGACCTATCTGATGTTAAGACTGTGTATTCTACTGCTTTAAGTCAAGTATTTTTTAAGGCATATGATGATCTTGTGCTAGGACTCATGACTTGAGCATGTGAAGACACCTACATTAATCAGACGAACTTGAGTGTTTTCAGTGGATTTTGGTGGTAGGTCTAAAAATCTGCCTGTTGGTAGCAGCTGATGTAAAGAAGTTCAATATTTGCTCTGGTTTTTCAATTCCTTAGTTTAAAACCAACAACCATTATCTTGCTTAAATTGTCATTTTTTTTTAGTGCATAGTTTGGCTACATTATGCCATTTTTCCTGTACAGAAAAAAAATAGCACAGAGAACTTTTAGAACACGTGTGCTAAGCCTTTTGTGATGTTAGCTAGACATACAGGTATGTCTGTACCTGCTGCTCTAGATGATTTGGCTAGATGTCTGTGGGCAACTTAGGCCTTAACAGCACTTATGTATTTATGTGTTATATTTGATCATGAAGCAGTGATGTATTCACAGAATCATAGAATGATAGGGGTTGGAAGGGACCTCTGGAGATCATCAAGTCCAATCCCTCTGCCAGCGCAGGATCACCCAGGTGATCTACACAGAAACAGATCTGGGCAGGTCTTGAAAGTCTCCATAAAAGGAGACTCCACAACCTCTCTGGGCAGCCTGTTCCAGTGCTTGTCACCCTCACAGTAAAGTTTTTCATATTAAGGAATGACAACAACGGATTTACCTTTATAAATAAAAGAATGAAAACAGTATCCCGGGATGACTAGAGTAACATACAGAGATACTTGAAGCTCTCTGCTCTTCTCATTGTAATTGACAGGAGGTGGTGGTATGCTGGGGATTTGTCCTTAGCCACAAAACCGTAAAAAGAGTTACTAGAGTTACCATGTACTTATTATATTGGATAAGAACATACAGCTAAATTCAGTTCATAGAATCATAGAAATGTCTGGGTTGGAAGGGACTTCAAGAGGTCAACTAATCCAACCCCCCTGCTGAAAGCAGGGACATCTTCAACTAGATCAGGTTGCTCAGAGCCTTGTCAAGCCCCACCTTGAATGTCTCCGGGGATGGGGCCTCAACTGCCTCCCTGGGCAACCTGTTCCAGTGTTCTACCACCCCCATGGTAAAGAACTTTTTCCTTACATCTACTCTAAATCCACTTTTTTCTAATTTAAAACGATTGTCCCTCGTCCTTTCACTACCGGCCTTTGTAAACAGGCCCTCTCCAGTCTTTTTGTAAGCTCCCTTCAGGTACTGGAAGGTGGCTGTTAGGTCTCCCCTGAGCTTTCTCTTCTCAAGGCTGAACAATCCCAGTTCCCTCAGCCTGTCCTTGTAGGAGAGGTGTTCAGCTCCCTGATCATCCTTGTGGCCCTCCTCTGGACCTGCTCCATCAGGTCCATGTCCTTCCTGTGATGACTTCTAGTCATCCTAATTTTTTTTTTTCTAGTTTTAACTAATTATTCTGTACAAATAGGTATTTAAATAACATAGGCTTTAAAAGCAGCAGCAACCAGCCGGAGTGTGTGTGTATAGAAACACTCTAATATAAATTAGTGCCTTTTAAAAATCACTATAAACTCTGTTTTCTGTAATTATAACAAACCCTAGAGTTTTACCCATGTAATAGTAATTTTTTAGTGTCTTCACCATTATTTTCCTTTTGATTTATTTGACTACATCTAACTTGAGCAAACAATGTTAAGTGGGGAAACAGATGTGGTTAAATAGCCTATAATTATGCCTTTAGTTATCTGTAACCATCACAAGGCTCCTCCTGCTACTATGACCAGAAAAAGTGACCTAACTGATTTCACCAGCAGCCTTGCCAGTGCCTGATGCAGAATAGATGGCCTTATTAAGCAATCAGAAAAAAATAAATAAAAATCAATCATTACAGTGGAATAGTAATCAGCAGTGTTTATACTAGCCCCACAATGCACAATCAGAACCATGAATTCTGCTAATTGGGTACCTTCTGCATCCAGAGGTGCCTGCAATAGGAAACAAAAGGGACTTGAAAATTAGTATTTGTAGCAATTAGTTTCTGTCTAAAGGCTTAGCCCAGTTCATGGAAGCCATGATTCAAACAGGGATTATTATAGTAACTGTGGTATTTAAATGTCCTCTGTCATTATTCAGCATCAAATTTAGCATAGCAAGACTAATTTGGATTTACTCCTTAAGACTAATTTGGATTCACTCTCTAAAGTACGATTGTTGGGAATTTTTAAAGTCCCATACCGCAAACCATTTATTTTATGCTTTTTTAATTTTTCCCACATGAGTTGTTTTCTTTTAAGATTATGAGCCTGTTTCAGACTAACTGTGGAAGTGATTAAATGTGTTTGCTATTGAATAGCTGAGATTTAACGAATGGCATATTGGAGAGTGTTGGATCATTATTTTTCACAGAATGATCTGCACTATATTGGCATGTTGAGGGGTTTCATACTTCATATAAATGTAAGGACTACAATTTTATTGTTTATAAACACAGCTACAAATTCACACTTTTTTGCGAGTAGTGGTATACAAATGTTTAAGAAGAGAAATTTAGGTATGCAATTTTCTGAGTAAACTGTTAGTGTATTTATAGATCGGCCTCAGTGAAAGCTTAGTGGATTATATTAAATTGGTTACAAAAGGCCTTTTGCCATTTCCTTTGAATCTTTAGCATATCTGACGTAATAATCTGATAGACAAATCTCCATCCTTCAGTCCTTACCATTATAGACTCCCTGCTGTAGGTGCTTGAAGGACAAATTAACAGTAGTACAATTTGAGTAACCTCTTCACCTTTTCTATCAAAGCATCAGCTGCATGTTCTTGCTTTGCTAAAGCTCTCCATATGGTACAGCAGGACTGTGACAATAGCATGCAAAAAAAGCTTAGAATTCAGAAGAAATAGGACTGGGGAGGCAAAAAGGTTTTAAGTCAATCCCCAGTCTTAGCTCTGCTCTTTAAAGGTTACACTGAGTAACGGAAATGTATCATCTGCAATTTATTAATAAGTTGCCATCCTCATTAGTTAACTGCTGTTTAATCCAGATGTGATTAACTGTGTGACCTTAAAAAGATTGTTATTAATACAAAACATTACATTACGAAACCATTAAGTTATAGGAAAATATTGGTACTTTGAAGACAATCGGAATGATAAGTGTGATAGTTTTTAGAGATACTGTACCAACATTTCCTCTGACTGATTGCATTACATATTGATATTAGCAAGTATCAGTATGTAGTGCAATCAGTCAGTGGAAAATGAGTGAAATGTGAACTAATGAGAGCTAATTGTCTCATATAATAGCAAGGACATAGAATTCTATCAATTAAATTAGTCTCAGTTGAAACAACTATCAGTGTAATAATGTTGATAATATCAACGAAATTAGATGTAATGAAATAAATGGTATGCTAAAGATCAAGGATACCTAGCAGCTTCGACCCCCACCTTCTGCTAACTAGTGAGAAAACCTCATGACTTTGGGCTCAGTTTGCTCCAGGTTCTGACTAACATGCAGTCTGAAATGTGTGGTTCTGTATGCAGGGCACAGGTACAGAGGTCTTTCTTTTAATTCTCATAATTTGCATCTGGCAAATGGGGGAAACCCTTTGGGAGGGTGAGGCAGTGAACAACAAATAGTAAAGATAAGCTGTTAAAGACTACTGCTAGCTTTGGCACAGATGTTTGTGAATCCAGGAGATGTGATGGGTCAGAAATGCTGGCTTGAGCACACCAGGTGTTGAAGCGTTTGGTTTTGCTTTGGGAACTACTACAACTGAACATCTGTATTGTGTGATCAGTAATGATCTCATGGTGCTCAACACTGGTTTTGCTCTCCTTGCTTAGCCCCTTTCCTTCCAGTTGCTGTTGGGCAAGGCTTCCAAAGCTGCTCCAAAGTTGTTCATGAACAGGTCCCAGACCTGAAATCCATGCAGGGACTGAATGGCGAGGACTAGGTTTTCCAAGGTCCAGAGCATAGAGCAGCTGAGGTCAAGGGAAGCGTTGGAAGCATCATTTTTTCATTGCTGTTATTTAGGAGTTCAAACACAGCTAGAAACCTAACTTTGCCTCCTTCTGAGGTTCCAGCCTCTGAAATTTCTGCTTGCACTGTGTATTGCTCTGTTTCTCCTCCTCACTGTCAATCTTTCTAATTCTGTGATCATTATGACCAAGAGATGCCCATTAAAAGAGCAAGTAAATCCATCAGTCACCCCTGTAACAGGGATTGGGATTATTAACAATATAAATTCTCAGAAGGAGTAGAGAACATTGGTCTGGGTTTATGAAATGAGTCAGAAAGGCATTTAATAGACCTTAACTGTCCTGATCACCTGATCATTGCAAATATTTCCTCAGTCAACAACCTAAAAAAATTAACCAGACAAAATGAAAAACAAAGGCCAGAAATTATTCAACTTCCAATGGACAGTGACATTTTTGAGTTTAACATAAAGACCAGACTATGGGATTTTGACTCACATAAAATTAATCAGATTTTCTGACATTCTGGACTTTTCTGGACTTTCTCAGAAACATGAAGAAACTTGATGTCCAGACTGAGTATGAGCTCTGTGAAGGGTTAAAAGGTGAAAGACTCAAAATAACTTTTTGATGCAGTGAAAAATTGTCTGAAAAGCCCACTTTCTGCTGCAAGGCTCTTGGACCATTGTCTTGAGTTTGGCTAGGATAGGGTCAATTTTCACAAGAAACTGGTGGGGGGCCACACCCTGGATAGCCAACAGAACAAGGCAATGGGATATTCTATACCCTGCTGAGGTAATGCCCCCTATATAAAGGGAGGGCTGGCCAGGGCAAGGGTGAGGCTTTTGCATTCTAGGGTGGTTCAGGCATCTTGGCTTTTTACATGACTAATTTGGTATATTATTTCATTACTATTATTGTTGTTACTATTGTTTCTACTCTCCTTGCATTGTTCTATTAAACTGTTGATCTCAACCCATGGTTTTTTTGCCTTTTTCTCCCTGTTCTCCTTCCTATACCACTGGGCTGGGAGAAGTGAGAGCGCGGCTGTGTGGTGCTTAGTTGCTGGCTGGGCCTAAACCATGATAACCATGCTATCATGCAGGTGTTTGAGCTGGTGAGATAATGGTAAAAAGTAACTCACACAGAGAGCAGACCTAGGACAGGAACCACAGAATTAAATGGGCTGATACACTCAAAGACTGGTAAAGTAAGAGAGAACAAATGCATGCAACTTGTGAAGCAAAGAGAGGAGAAATTGTTATATTGAACTCATCATATTGACCTTGTTGGAGATCTGGAACAGTGTAATGAATGTTTAAAATTTAGCCATGCAAATTGATGAAGGGAATTTTTCTATCCATATCAAAGAAAGTGCACCTAAGAGTGCTACAATTGAGCCATCTCACTCATATCCCTTTCAAGTAAAATTCATCTGCTTGTATTACAGGATCACAGGAAGGAAATGCTGGAAATATCACCATGCTTCAGAAAGTGTATGTCAGAGAAGGGTAAGGCACCTAATCCATCCACAGTGTTGAAACCACATCATTGAAAAAAACATTATTACTCACTAACTGTATATTTTGTTTATTATTTAGAAAGCATTTGACACCCTTCTACCTCAAAGGAGCATAAATTTCCACTGGTGGGTCTGTCCTAACAGATCTCTGATAAACTAACAGCATGATGCCCTGTACCACAATGATTGATGCAATACAGTCAATTCTGGAGGCGAGAACAGGCAACTAACCAGGGACATGAATGGTCCTGAATATATTGAAAAGAACAAGTACGTACACCGATAAGATACCTTTTAGTAGTAGAAATAGGGTTAGAGAAAAAGAGATTTTGTCAAAAACTAGCTGACAATCTTACTTAAATTTTGTATGAGTGGGAAAAAAATCAAGAAAGCAATTATAGAACACTAAGGGTGGAATAGCATGAATGGGCTGGATGATGGATGACTGGTGAGGCCACAAATATGACAGTCTGACTAGATAAGCACCCAGAAACTGCTATGACATCATCATAGGTCATGCATAAAAATGCATATGGACTTACTGAAGTTATAATAATTAGTGAGTGAATGAATTTTTTAGCTAAACCTCTTAATACATAGGGATAAATGAAGAATTTAATATAGACTTACATGTGATTACCAATGTTTATTTTCAGAGGACCTTCCAGTTCCTTACTGTTCCTTCTACCTTCCATTTAGCAATACTATTATCTCACCCATTTCTGAGTTGCCATTAACATCCCCCTCATCTGTTAATGGAGTTTATTTCTCTTTCATATTTACTTCCCTAGCCATAGAATCCTTTTTAATCCTCCTGAGCCCCTTTTTATTCATTCTGTTCTTGATTGTAATACTACAGTGTGCCCTGGGTAAGTAGCTATGTTGCCCCAGGAGCAGGCCAGAGAATTAAGCAGGACTTGGAGCTGCACTCTGTTCCTGAAGACAGGTTTGGCTTGTGGCTGTATGACTTCCAGTCTAACCAGTAATTCTGGCTGGCAAACCAGAAGGAAAAGCATTTTGCAAATACAGTAACGTCTTTCACTGCTGATATGCATGCAGGTGATGGGTCCTGCTCTCCATGCCAAACCTTTTCCTTCACAAGAGAGCAACATGCAGCAGGTAATGTAATACTTTGCTGTCTCTGTTAGTCTCAGCTTCAGCATTTTAATTTTTCATAGCCTTGAGCTAGACAAGGAGGTCTTAATGCTGTGCTGGCCATCAGACACACATATACTGGCAAAATGTCAGTCAGGCGGCCTAAGTAGGGAAACAGCATCATGTCCTGGAGCATCAGCAGTGGAGAAATACCTAGGAAAGTTCAAGGGTGAACTTTTTTGTTCCTCATGTCAGCTTGCTCTAATTAAGTCTGGATGTTTTGGACTGGTTTGCTAAGGAAATGGATATACTAGCATTTTACTGCATGCATGTGTGAATACTGTCTGCCTACCTATTAGTTATTTCCTTTCTCCCTTTCTGTCCTTCCCCCTCCTCTATAATTTTTTAGCCTATTTTCCAAATCCAGTCACAGAGGAATAGAGAATCAAAAGATGTTAGGGACACAGGTGGTCAGGTAAGGAAAAGAAATCTGGTGAATGCCGTCTCTGAGGAGAATGCCGCAGCCTGTGCTCAGCCTCAATTAGGCACAAGAGAATCCACTCCTTGGTAAAGTTTTACATCCCATATGGATTCTCTGGTATCTAATCAAGGCAAACTTCTGGTTGAAGCATTTCCCATGGCTGGGCCACTGATAAGGGCTTGTACATGTGTTTCTTTTAATGCCAAGTAAGCTCATGCTGTATGTTAACTCAGTCAAAAGAGCAGTTGGCCACAACACAAAAATCCTTTGGTTTTATTAGTTTAGTTTCACTATGTGCTGAACAGCTGCTTTCTTCTCCACTTCTTTAAAATCTCTTAATAATCTCAGATATATCAGCAATACTTCATGAAGCAAATGTTTAGGTTTCACTTCTATGCCTCTCATTTTTCACAGGAACTATCTATGATATTAATTCAAATTAATTCAAACTCTGATTTGCCTTTTTGAGAGATCCCTTGCCACCTTTAGTATGTTTGTTTTCATTAAATAAGATACCCTTTAATTTTTGTCATTGTTTAGTTTTCAGACAGCTTCTGAATGGTGTTTCTTTGCTTTTCTGTAAGAATTAACTTGGTTTCTTGTTCTGGATAATAAAAGTTTGTAACTTGAGAACCTCCTTAATACATGTGTGATTGTATTTGTTATCCAACAGAGAGATGAGAGGTCAGGATTTCTCCATAATGTTTTTTACAGGCTGAAGAAATAATTTTCCTTCTTGGCTCTCTGTGCCTTGTAGTCAGACCTGTTCTTCCCTCCAGGTTTGCTCAGTGTGTGTCATTCCTCATGCTCAGTGGGGAAGGAGGGTTGCCTTATGTGGCCAGTAGTCTGCCTTGTATAAAATCCAGCCTGTTGCACTGTATTGCCATAAAAACCTAAAGCATTGTCCACGTAACTGCATGCAACTTACAGGTGAAAACCAGTGGGACTAGTTAATCTGTAGAAGGAAAGAGGAGAAACTAGCCAGTTATTTTCTCCATAGTTATTACCAGTCAAAAATGATGGTATGGAAATGTGTCAGAATATTTATGAAAATGTAGGATAAAATTCTCGATAATATTTACTTGGCCCTTTCTAAATTTTTGCCTTTGGCCTTCTGTCCTGAATACTCTTGTGAAATAAACAGCAGTTATGATATCTGAAGGTGATTACTTTAATGACCTAAAAAAGATGCTATTGTTCCCAACTGTAACTGCTTTCAAGTAACCTTCACATTCGGCTGCTGCTATGTTTTATCATGTATATTGTGGGTCTTTTTTTTTCTCCCTTTGCTTTTGTATTGCTTTAAAAAGACAACAGAACATGCTGTGAGTTAATGTTTCACTTGTAAAAGGTTATGGATTAAGCTCAGCTGGTTTCTCAGGCTGACACGGGGTTCATGATTAGAAGAATGAAAACAAACATGAATTGAAAATGTCACTAACCTTTATTGGGCCCTGAAAATCCCTGAGCCTGCATGACAGGAGGCTTTCCTGTTTTCAACAGGATAAAGAAGATTGAAACAAAACAGCACGGATCTTGGCTATTTACATCTTTTAATGAATGCTCTTCACGTTTGGGTCCCTTTGTCAATCTCCCAGTTTTCAAGGGTTTAGCTGTGAAAAGTGCGGATGGTATCACATACTCTTATAAACCATGGAGTAGACATCTGTCTAGGACGCTTTTTCCTCCAAATTATGCTTAGTGTAAAGGACCACATTTTAAGCTTCATTTATGACTATGCATGTATAAGGTAGCCAATTATCCAGTCTGTGTTCAATAGTAGAAAGGCTGAATAATCTCTAAATAATGCAGCCAATTTTATTTTATAAAATTAAATAAGAGAAAACATTTTTATAAATTCTAGATGACAGTGTAGCTTGAACTTTAAAAACATTTAATGCAAAGAAGAAAAACAACCCCCCTTTCACTTAAAAAAAAGAAAATCAGTTCTTGCTCTACATGCTGTGGAAAAACACGCCCTGTCTTAGCAAAGGCAGGAGGAACTCTAAACCAACTCAAACTGGCCAGAGTGGAAACCAAAAATGCCACTGATCCGGGAGGCTTTGTTTTATCAAGAGCATGGACTCAGGCTAAATATCTTAGATCTACAAATGGAAACAGTCTATTGCATGGTATGACTGTCCTTCCCCAGTGCCAACTCTTCCCATGCATTAGGGAAGAATTAAGCATCACACTTGGTGTTACAGACTCAGACACTCACTGCTTCCTTATTGACTTACACTGCTTAGCTGCTGGTTTTTTCCCACTCAAATTACTGAAAACACAAAAGAGTTATCAAATGTTTTTTCATCTAGGCTGTGAAGAAGTGAGGTGTATGTTTTTCTTTATTTTTTTTTAGCTGCATGTTTTAGTAAGAGCTGTGCCATTGCTTCACTTATTTCATAGGTAACCTGAGAAAATACTTTATGGAGGAAGAACAGCAGGGGATCCTGCAACCAAATATATTTCCTTCTCCTAATCTATAAATGTCTAGTGGAATTTTTGCCTCACAAAATCTCATTTACCTTTTTCACGAAGTGAAGTGAGGCAACATAGACCCACGCTTAGTACATAATTATTTAACATATCCTACTATTTCATGGTGCAACTCTGACCTGCAACTGAGATTTAATGAAGTGCTTTGGCAGAGAATTAATATTAGGGGGAACATAAACCTGTGAATTTTTAGTCTCACTTCATCCAATTATAGTTTGTTCTTATGTTACATAATTTATTTTACAGTTTTTGGTGTAGGAGCAGAGTGACTTACAATATTTTAATGAGGACTATTTTTTTTTTTATCTCTAGCTATTTTAATCTTTTGCAAATATTGAGGAATGTTATATTTGCTAAAATTCCTGAGGTTTCTTAATGATATAGGATCACAAACCACAGCTTCAAAATCATCTGAGGCCTCAGTCTCTAAAGGTATGTGGGCACATGAGTCCTATTTATTGAAAGTGATAAACCGGGTTAATTGAGTTAACTGAAAATTAAATAAATGCCTATTAGGTGCTCAAAACCTAGAGTGTAGCACCTTAAATAGGCTGACAAAGGGGGCTTTGCAAGGCAGTATCCAGCTGTCTTGCTGTACTGTGAATTTACATCTGTGATCCCACATTCTTCATGGGGATGGAAAAAGTAAGGAGCATAGTGGAGAATTACCCAAACTACCCATGGGAAGAAATGCCAAGGAGTATTAGGAACTTAACTACATATCTCATACTGTCAGGTGAGTATCGTGTCTTGACATGTACTAAATTGCCTCTCACTTCTCTAAAGTCAGCTTGGAGAGGAGGATTGAGTCACTTCTCTGTAACCTTATAAATCCGTAAATGCATGTGAAGCGTGAGGTGTGCCTCTGGTGTGCTCCTTGACAGGACAGCTTGATGCAGTTTGATGGTTAAGATGCTCACATGGAGAAGAGAAGCTTAAAGGGGATTTGATCCTGCATCCCACAAAAACACTTCTGATACTACTACTACTACTACTACTGACTGGGATGAGAAGGGCTGGAATGAGGGAATAGATAGCTTCTCCTCTTGGCTGTGACTTGTCTGAGATTAGATATCCTTGGGGAATATCTGACGTGTCAGCTCTTAAAGATAATGCAGGTGGTAGAAAGCTTTGTCTGGGAACATCAGGAGGTTTAGGTGTGGGATAGACACCAAACTGCTGACTGCTTTCAGGGCTCAAGCACTTCTGCTCATTCTTTGTGCAAAAACTTAGTCTCCTAGGAGATTTCTCTTGTGGAAACTTGAGGAAATTTTGAGGACCTGAATTTTTGATTTGGGTGTCTAAGGTGGTATTAAGATGCCTGCATTCTCCTCTTGAGTCTAATTCACAGATGCAGCTTTTTTTTGAAGCTACATAGTGCATGAAAGTACGCTAAAGTGCTTTATTTTAACTTGTCAAAGGTGTATGGACAACTTATTTTATTTTGGTGCTATTTGTCTGGAACACATGATGTTCAATAGAAATTATTTGGCATTAGACTCTTGGGCTCTCCAATATCCTTTTTTATCTATCTGCCTTAGTATGTGTTTAGGCATTGAACACATTTGTGAAATTAGCCATAAAAGCCCAAAGGGCCAAGGCTCCAAAGGCACTTGCATGTCTTTGGAAATGTTTTCTACAGGATTTTGCTGCTGTGTTATCCATTCTGTGGTAATGGAAGATACAGAAAAGCAAAGAGTAAATGCTGGCGTTTTTTATGTTGTCTACTTATAATAGTTAAAATCACATGTTATTTTGCTGGAGGAAAAAAAAAGAGAACCACACTGAGAACATTTGGAGCAAAGTAAAATTGTTTAGTTTAATTTGCTAAGCTCTTGAGAGCAGTTTCGCTTAGTGCTATATAATGTCTTGGCTTAATTTGTACTGTGTAAGAGTGAAGCATGAACTCAAGCATAACTCAGTGACCATTGGTTTTGATTTTGAAAATACATGGGCACACCTGATTTATAGCCAAAGTGAGGAGCTAGTGATACAGTTTCTGCTAAACTCTCCCAATGTACTTGTGTCTTGGCCCAGGTACTTCTGACTGTTCAAGCAGAATGGCTCCCTTCAGTGGAGAACTGAGCTAACTGTTTTAAAGGGTGGGTTTTTTCCACAATAAAACTTTACAGCACTTTTATGTGAATTTAGTGTTTGTGAAAGACCCTGCACTGACAGCCCAGGGAACAGAGGCCCTAAATTCATTCACAGACTGTGCACAGTGCAGCCAGCAGTGGTGGTGGTGCTCCTACCCCCCTGGACTCCCATGTTCTTCACAGTCCAAACATGATCACCTGTGCTGGATAAAAGATTGATTTGGTCTCTGATGCTCTTCAGTCATTTGATTTTCATGTGAGACTGTCACAGGGCTACAGCGTGATTCCTGCTGTGGAGAGGTTTTGTGGTGTGGATGCTTGCACATTACCTTCCTCTTCACAAGGTACGCAATAGCTTCTACTGGGTAATGCTTGTTTAATTGCAGTACTGAAACCATCAGGATTTGCACCAGTAATTTGCAGTAAGTGAAATATCTTTCATTTAGTAATCCAGCTCTTTAGTTCAGTTGCAATGTGACAATTAAAAACAGAATTAAAATAGAAATACTTATGTAGGCATCACCAACACTAATCCTAACAAAAAGTGTAGGGGTATATTTGTATTAAAATAATCATGCACTTCAGAAGCTGCATATGGTGTATTCAAAGATTATAACTCAAGGCAGCAAAGATGCTAGACAGAAAGCTTTGTGTTTCACATAGCCCCTTGTGTTAGCTGGATAGTCTGCCTGTTGTAGCCCCATCCTGATCAAAGGGGGTCACACCACTCTTTTTCTCTAAAACAAGAGGTGGATTCCTGCTGTACATTTTGCAGCCCAGTGCTGGGAGCAGTTCCCAGAAACAGGGAGAGAAAGGCATTGCCAACACTATTGATGAGGGAGGAGGCAGTGGGGGACTGAACAGACAATGCTCCAGGCTCTGCAGAGAAAGAGGCTTAAGCATCTCAGGCAGTCCTAGGCAGGATAATCAGGAAAATCATGGGTGGTTCAGCAAAGGCATTGTACCTTTAGGTAAAAGAAGTAGCACAACTCTTGAGTGTCCTAGGGCCTTCCTAAGGATATCTTGAAGGGTTAAGGATTGAGAACCAATGCAAATTATGGATCAGTTTCATGGATTGCTCTTAGGAATTTAAGAGGAGAAATTCTGCCATTTTAGGTGTTGTTCTGTCTACTCTTTGAGCATTTTTAAAACTACCCAAATTATGATCTGTAAAACAGTTATGGTGAGGTAATTAATGTTTTTACTGGGGCTTTAAAACATAGTAGGAAAATACAGCTTTCCCAGTCTGGCATGGGCATTTACCAGAGCTCAGAATACTTTCTAAGGAAAAAAACCACACATACAGAAACACATCTTGTTATTTCAGAGAGTAATATCAAGATGACTGGTTCTCTTGGAGAACTCTCTCATAGTGATCTGAGATTAAATGCCTCACTTTGTACTTCCTGGTGTTTCAACTCTGAGGGACTTGTGCCTTTATTGCTAATTTTCCTTAAAGCATCATTTAAAACTATTAAACCTCAATTAATCTGAGACTGAATTCAGTATAACTGTGTTTAGAATTAAGTGCAACAATTCAGAGATAAAGAACTTATCTTACAACAGTGTTGTATTTTGTGATGATGGTATTTCAAAGTATACACAAAAATATGGTGGAATATTTATTTTTATTATGTTCTGATTGTGCTTCTTAAAGACCTACTGGAACCTTGGGTTAAGCTTTATGCTTAATTTTGCACATATTGAGAAATGGGAGGTAGAAGAGTTTGACAGAATTAATGTTAACATGCATCATTAACCTGACCACCTAAATCCCACCTATAAAGCATTCTTCTTAGATAGCACTGAAATATATATATATGTTTCTAAGCTGCAGCTTGTCTGCAGACAAGCTTATTTCATTTCATGGTTCCCTCCAAATGCTTGTACATGTTACTCCTATATGTTTTTTTTTTTCCATTTAGAAA
Organism: Ceryle rudis; assembly: GCA_033439905.1. Classification (NCBI taxonomy): domain Eukaryota; kingdom Metazoa; phylum Chordata; class Aves; order Coraciiformes; family Cerylidae; genus Ceryle; species Ceryle rudis. Next base: position 66,215 of record JAAGNO010020036.1, read on the forward strand.
GACTTGCTGCAGAAGTTAAGCTATTTCAAGGGATTCTGTTCCTGATACACAGCAGGATTATTTTAGATTGATGTGTGAAGGTATCTTGGATTCCCGATGGAATGTCTTTACGATATGAACCTGCATATGCAAATAGTACTAGGAAGCTAATTGTATTTGGTTTAACAACACTAATTTATTCAAATAGGCATATCATCTGGCCTGTAATTTTGAACCTGTTTAATGAGTCCTTTTGTCTTTTATGACTCTTTTCTCTCTCTCCTTTCTCTCCTTCTACCTTGATCCCTCATTTATCTTTCTCTTTCTCCCTCTTTCTCTTTCTCATCCTCTCACCCCTGCCTTCTCTCAGTCTCCCTCTGAAACCACAGACAAGTAGCATGAGTCTGAGATACTATCATCACCACAGTTTGAAAGATGAGTGTGTGCAGGTAACATTTTAGACTTGTGTAGCATTTTCAGTGTCTTTTGAGGCCTCTATAGCAGACATTGTCCTTGGGGCACTGTCACTGAGATGATGGAGAACTTCGACAAATCTGGGCCAACTAAAAATAGAGTAGCTATTCAGTGATTAAGCGCTCACTGTGTTTTGCTCCCCATAGGGGAAGATGCTTACATGCTTTAGGACCAGCAAAAAAGTCCCTGTGCACTTCTTACTGACCTTAACATAACGCTTACGCCGCATATAAGTGACTCCTACGACTTATTCTGTCCCTCTGTGCTGGCACGACTGCCATGCAGCACGTGTGCAATGACTGCCTTCTGATGAGGAGTGGTGTCATCTGATGCAAAACGACAAGGGAGCAAACCAAACACAGGAAGGTCTTTGCTTGCTGCAACAGCTGCTCCCGCTGCTAATTGATGCTGTGTATCTGTGGCATCATCCCAGTGTCTATTTTAGGCTGTTTCCAGCTGTGAAGGTTTTTGTCTCACAGCTAGTGGTATCTGTGCAGCTGGCAGAGCGAGGTAAAAATAAACACAACTAATTCAGCAAAGCAATGAGAAAAATGTACAAAGAAATGTAAAAATAATATAAGCCAAGGTTATCTGGGAGAGACATCTGAGTTTGGAGAAAGGCTGATCTGGCATGGAAAAGGACTGATCACCTGCCTGTGACTGCCAAGAAAAGGGAAATATTTTAATGTGAATTTTGGGCCTATGAGATGTGTTGGATGTTGAAATTTTCCAAAGACCGAGCTCTGAGGGCACTATTGAAAGTTTGTCCTATGCATATGTTTAAATATTTATCGTGAGGGAGGTGTTTTGACAAGTGATAATATATCCTTTCTCATTTTCCATAAACTCTTTGCCTCTTTGCTGAGCAATAGTCAAGTAACTACTGATAGTTAGAAGGCTTTTTGTTCCTCTTTTAGAAAAAAAGATTATACCACCAAACACAACTCTCCTGTTTCCCCACATATCTTCCAGTAATACCCACATTAAACCTGCTTGAACTGCTAACAGTATTAGGGATGGCTGCACAGGTATTAGGTAGCACCATCCCCACAGAGACCCTAACCATGAGCTTCCCTTATCTTACAAGGGAAGACAAAAACAAATGGGTTTGTTCTGCAGTTTAATAGCAGACCTGTTCAAATCCAGATTGTATGTGGGCAATTTTAGAGGAAGAAGATCAAAGTGGATTTCCTACTAATCCTTCATTATATTTAGTTTCTGGTTATTGGAAGAATCTTGACTTTGGAAAATTATCACGAAAAGAGAAAAATTGAGACACAAATAACCTACTTTTTTGGTACTGTGTTTATGAACTTTTAAGTATCTTACCTACTGGTCAAAACAGCTATAAATATGTGTAACCAGTATTCTTTTAGACTTCATGAAACATTTTAATGTATGTACTTCTGGCAATTTGTCTTTAATTTTTGTGACAAGAAACATAAATATTTATGCAGATATTCCAACAATATCTGTCCTGGTTTAGGTCTCAGTTAAATCTTAGGAGTTTCCCTTATCAAAATACAATTTGATATCTTCTATTTCAGTAAGTTTTTTTCCAGAGGTATTTGTAGTTATTTTAAATCCTTGTAGTCGGCTACTGTTTTGTGACAAATGTAGGTTGCGTCATCTTTAATACCAAAACCACCATGTACTTTCATTAACTTATGAAATTAATTTTAGGTTGTCAGCAGGAAAATCTTGACTACACCACAAAGAAAACTTTTTAGATTCTCTGCTGATTATCCGTTTTTCTTTTCTTTGCTTCCATCTTTCTGCTTGTAGTAGCAAAGCATAAAATAAAAAAATAAATGAACCTTACTTGCTTTTGTCAAATTGGTCTTGCTCAACTATTCTATTTAGTATGTCATTAAATGTTTTCTTAATACATTCTGTTCTGTTTTGTAAGGGGAAACAGTACCTAGAAACAGAAACAAACATTGCAACAGAAATGAAGCAAGCTCATAAAATAACATTTGGTTAATATACAATTATAGAGCAGTCCCTATTTTGTCTCTTTGTTTCAGGATATCCATTTCTTAAAGTTTCCAGTAAGACTGGATCCTACACTGGTGTAGAGCTATATTAATACTATTACATGTCAGTAGAATATGATATGAAGTCATATCTATTTATATAAGCTGCAAATTGAAGCAGCTTGTCCATGTTCGGTGAATTTTAATATAAAAGAAAATCTTTTAAGTTGCTAAAAATAAGTGAGTTTAATATTCTACAACTATGTCCACTATGAAATAGTATTGAGTAAGAAGGATTTTTTTTTTTTCCATACTTCTCTCAAAAGAGTATTTTAATAATCTCACTTAGGAACACCTCAATTAGAGGTATGTGAGTAAATAAGTAGAAGCTTTATATTCACTCTTATCTCACATGCAAACATCTTCGGTTTAAATAAAAAATAATCCTTTGTTAGTTTTACAGAAAAGTAATGAGTGAAGCTCATTATAAATGGTTTTATACTGAATGAACCCTAAACTGGTAAATGGGACTTTATCTCTTGGGGAAAGTATGTACAGTGGTTAAACTTTCAAAGACATCTATTAATCTATTGCATTGCTCTGGAATCTTTGTTCTTTCAGTGCATCAGTGGAAACGTGTGCATTTTCAAAAAACATGGACAACGTTCTGCCTGTTAGTGAAGTTTTCCAGAATACTCGTTTGCATATCCAGAGGATAGATGACATTTCTATCTACTGCTAGAGGAGATTTTGTCATTAACTCCACCAAGATCAGGGTTTTATTCAGTGAGTTTGCATTTTGCTTCAGTCTGGGGCAGTAGAGTTGAGGCCTTACATAAGGATGCAGTTCCTATAAGAGGCGCTTGCTGCCTGCCACGCTGACGTTTTGTAGCCTGTGAGAAAAACCACTGCCAATATGAACAGATAAGCATCAAAGTGTAATTTACACAACTCCTTAAATTCTGACAGTTGCTCTACAGTGCTTTCCAAATCCCCTATCTGATGCCAATAAACAAATCTTTATCATAAATCATAAACCCTTAATACTTTACCATAACTCGAGACACAAATCAAATCACAACA
>JAAGNO010020036.1:72267-88918 GCA_033439905.1 Ceryle rudis
ATAGAAAATTGCTAAGTTCTTTGCAAGAATGTTAATACTGGATATACACTATCAAAGTGAATCTTCTAAAGTTTTTAGAAAACAAACCCTGAACAAATGTAGCAGAAGTTTTAGTTTTAGTTTTCAGAGGAAGAATTGAAGAAAACACTGATTTGATTAGGAGTACACTGCCTACAGATTTCATGCTCTTACTCTCCCTTGAGGACTAGGGTGCCACATCCAGTGGCAGAAAAGTGACTTCAGAGAGGCATAAATTACACTTTGTTACACTGCAGAGTGACAAATGATGTCAGACTTCCTGTACTAACATAGCAGCACAACACTAAGTGCAGCTGCCAGTTTTAAACACTGAGGATAGGGATTTAACCTTGGTGGAGGCTGGCACCTTCCTACTGATGTTAGTGCCCAGCCTCTTTGAGCAGTCTTTGCAGGATCACAGATTTTGTCACTTTTCTTATATTGCATGTAGCTCCCTTTTTACCACCTCTCAGAGAGCATAGAATCATAGAATAGCAGGTTGGAAGGGACCTCAAGGATCATCTAGTCCAGCCTTTCAAGGTAAAAAAAATAAAATAGAAAAAATTACAGAGTTTAAATGAGATGGCCCAGCACTCTGTCGAGATGAGTCTTAAAATTGTCCAACGTAGGGGAATCCAGCACTTCCTTTGGGAGATTATTGCAATGTCTAATTTTTCTCATGGTGAAAAATTTTCTTCTGGAGTCCAATCAGAATCTCCCCAGGAGTAACTTTTACCCATTACCCCTTCTTTTTTTCCACATGACTCCTTGTCAAAAGGGAGTCTCCATCTTCTTTGTAGCTACCTTTTACATTCTGGTACAGGGTAACAAGGTCTTCCCCCTAAGCCTTCTCTTCTCAAGGCTGAACAAACACAGTTTTCTCAGCCTTTCTTCATATGGCAGGTCTTCCAGTCCTCCTCGTGGCTCTTCTCTGGACCCTTCCCAGTGTGTCTACATCTTTTTTTATACAGTGGTGGCCAAAACTGAATGTAGTACTCAAGGTGTGGTCTGACCAACATTGAGTTGAGTGGGATAATGACTTCTTTAGAAATCAAGAACAAAATCCTTCTTGAGCACCTCTCTACTATTCCTTATGTTTTCCTGGTTGTCTCTTGGGAAAGCAAGTGTTGGGGACAGATGTGGTTTCCCTCTTCTATTACTACTCCACTTCTTGCCAAGTCTTACAATGTGCCATCGTTTACAGCTCATAAATGAATACATACAAAAATATTTTATCTACCATGGAAGGTCTTCATGCCATTTATTTAAGCACAACCAGTACTGACTTTGCCCTTCTTTTAATGTGGTATTATCTTTCATTCAAACTGTGAGAATTAACAGCTGTGAATATTTAACAACCAATTTTCCCAGTTGATGAACTTGGTCAGGATGCCATGGCATCTTGATTAGTGTCTCTCCCCTTTTGTTGTCTGATCTGAAGGAAAATTACAGAGTAAGTACTCTTTTTACATCACTGTCCCAGTAGAGAAGATTATGTTCTTATAATTTTTGTGAATGGATAGCATTGATGAAAAGCTACTTCACAAATAAGACTTAATTTGTGAATCCAATGAACTTATTCTGAGGGAATCGACTTCCCCCCCAAAACTGTATAAAATATGTTAAAGATCAGTTCTGCTGTCATCAATACTTTGACAAATCCTTACATCTAAGGCAAAGGTATAGGTAGATTTGCAGGAGTGAAGAAAAAAATTAATGTGTGCTCAGAATGTTGGGTCTTAAGGACAGGTTTTTCACCTTCTAGAGTCATATTCTGTTTGTTCACCTATTTAATTACAGATTTAAACCACTGAACAAATGTGCAGTGCACATGTACCCCAGGCCAGGCTTAGCTCATTAGTAACTCTGAAAAAAAATACATTTAGCTTAATATGTTCAAGGCTGAAAATGAAAGTTAGTCTCTTTCAGACCAGTGGAGTTGGAAATCTCCCATGCATCCCCCCGGAATCCTTCTGTTGGTTGTCGTGCAGCCAAAGACCTCTAGACCTGGTCAAGAATAGTCATAGTTAACTTGGTGACCTACAGACTGCAGATGTTAAAGGGGAAAAGTGTTGAAGTGACTATAAATTATTAGTGCATGTGTTGGAATTTCCTGAGTTACATTGTGAATTTCTGTTTACCAATGGCTTTTAAATGGCTGAAGTAGTTGGGTAAAGTTTAGGAAAAAAAGTGCTCTGAGACAAACTCAGTCTGAATCCCCTGCAGCATCCAAAATGGCTTTTCTACTACTTCCCCCTTTCTTTAAGTAAGCTAGTTAACAATCAGGGATACATTTTCTTTCAAAATTGTTTTGGAAAATTCATTTTTAAGACAAAATTTGTAAGAAATAAGTATATATCTTGATAGTGTACATTAAAGATTTTCTGGGTTTTTTTTCCTCCTGTTTCTGTGCTTTTCATGGTTCCTCATCTCTCTTAGCAGGCAATAGACTGCTAAAATACCTGATTGCTTTGCTGCTTTGGGGGAAATCACGTAGATTGCTTTTCTGCGTGCTGAAGAAACGCAGTGCAAGTTTTCACAGCACTAAAACTCCTTCTGTGAGTCAATCCCATTTCTTGAAAGCATGCCTGAGCATCCCAGTTAATTCACTCCAATTGCTACCACCAGCATTTTGCTTTTCTACATCTCCTTTCCAATTGTAATCAGCCGCTCTGTAATCATTTGTTTCAAAGTCAAATGGATGTAGCATTATTTTTTCTTTATTATTATTTATTTATTTGTCTCTGTGCGCTACCGTTCCAAACATCAGCAAAACGTATGCCAGGGTCACAGATGCATTTATTTGGGTGGCTATTTAAAGGAGGAAAGAAGATGCTAGACTTTAGAAAAGGATGTTATTATAAACCTCACTAAAGGAAAAAAAACAAAAAACTTCATTCTTATGCCATTTTTCATTTACAACCTAAAACAAATAACAGAAACCTACTTTATTGCACAGCTGACAATATGACTATAAAACATGTATAAAATTGTTTAAAAAATGTAAGCCTCTAGAAGTGTATGTAGTGTAGTGTGGAAATTATCAGGGCAAACCTGCACAGGATCAAATGTTTCTCTGTACTCCAGCTACACCAAAAAACCCATTGTGTATGGAAGGTATAAAATCGGACCAGGCAGCCCTAGCACATCAGGGATATTTTGTCATATCACACCAAAGGCAGACATCCCATCGTTTCCATGGAATAATGGAACAGCACCTGAAATAGAAAACAATCTTATATGTGGGGGACTTGAAAAGTTTAGTTCTGGGGTAGCCAGTCAATTTTCTGTCATTCCTCTTGTAGCCGTTCAACTTCTGATACTATAAGAGACTCTCTTAATTGAGAAAATGTTGATTAATCAAATTATTCAAGGAGTTGCTTGAATTTTCTTCTTACAGTTCAAATACTCCCATGCAATTATTCTGTGAAAAATAGACATGTTTTCATTGGCACTGATCACTGCTGTGGTTGATGTGCTTTGGGAAGCCCAGTCATTCTAGGAATATACTTTAGATTAAGTAATAACTTTTAAAATGATCATTAAAGACTTACAAGCTCATGGTCCTAATACCGAGATTATTTTTAAAGATGAACCTAAAATAATTTAAGCTATAATCACGTTAACTTCTCTAATGTTTTTTGTTTTACATTGTTCCAGAGTTAGCACTGTGAAGTGATAAGCCAGCCAGAAACATGAAGTTGAGCTAGCCAAAGTGGTGGTACCTTTGGCTAGAGCTTGGCAGACCTGGAGAGATATGGGAGGGTCAGTTCACTGAAGAATCATGCAGTCCTAGAGGAGGTGCTGAGGGTCAAGACATTCCAGACTCCTACAGTCATGACATGTCTAAACTTTACAAAAGAATGGAATATTTCACCCCCAAACTGTTTTATTTGTATTATGAATAATCCATGGTCCTGAGAGATGAGAAGCAATGGAGGGAAACAAAATCTGAACCAAGAATAGAGCTAGAGATCTGAAACTTACAGTAAACTTATGCACAGTGCAGGACCATGCAGAAAGCACCCAAATACCATGGGCACTGTATGAACCTCTTCCTTCAAAGTTTAATCCAAAAGCCATAAGAATCTCTATGGGATTTTGGTTGAGGCAAAACCAACATTATAACTTGAAATAAGGCCAAAATTTAGGAGATAGAGACTGCAAATATGCAAATGAAGAGTTTGCCTACTATCAGGTGGGATTCAAAGTTATAATTGTTTGACTTGTGAAATGTGATCTTTCTCTTTAAGTTCATCCTTAAATTTTAAAGCATAATTTGTTTTGATTGAATTTCTAATGTTAATTAGTGAGGCTTGCACAATTAAAGACATCAAGAACATATAATTATGTTCCTTATAATTATCCCATAATTGTTTTAGTACATTAAATGATCTAATAGATTTTTTTTTTCCTGTTTCAACAGCAGCATTATAACCATCTCTGTTTTATGAAATAACTGGCAAACATTCAGTAGGTACTTTCAAGCATTTCAAGTAAAGTTTTGATGGGTATTCATCTACTAATGAAATATTCATGCATTATATTTTTCTCTATTATAAGTGACTTTGACTGAAGCACCTAATGCTTGGTTTGCTTAGACAGATATAACATTCAATCAAACTAATGGAAACTGTGGAGTACTGTTATACTGGATATTATTAAATCAAATGCTCTTGATAAATATTGAGTCTCTGATGTTAAAAAGCATGATGCATGGATAGTAAAACAATACTCTGGCCCCTTGTTAATAATGTTAATTTTACAGCTGTCATCGTTTGACAGCTAATATGATTTCCCATGTGCATAAATACCTTAGTCTTAAGAGTATTAAAAATACTCTCTATATGCTGTTTAAGACTTTCCATACTGTGTATGCATTCGCTCCCAATGTAGAACAATTGGACAAGTTTATATTACCAGCAAAGTATGTATATTTTGGCTGCTTAAAATTTAATATTTCCTTCAAGTAGCATAACTTGCACCTAAGTTAATACAAAGACATCACTTTTGGTAATTTCATAGGCAGGAAGCTAATGTTCCTCTTACAAAACAATTGCTAAAGGCCTTTAGAGAATCATCTGGGCATATTGATGCTCTTTCTCCTACTTGTTGTCTGGATGCTAAATTTCATTATATAAAACTAAAATAGAGCAAGTGTTTTCCTGCAATACTTTTCCATATGAGTTCTTTTGATACTTTTTGCAAGAAAAAGTGTGCAAATGTGAATGATGTGGTTGACAAAACAATGAATAAAACATGCTTTGTGACAGGTTTTTAATGAATAAAACCAAATTTCAGAGCTTAATATCCTACTTAGTTTTACCACTTCTGCATGTATGACAGTTCTGACTCCTTCAGTTTAATACATCCCTAGTCAACATGAACTTTGAGTTCATTTCTTTTCAGGTGACACTGTATTGGTTTCTTCTAGGGATCAGAAGGGACTCGGTGAAGTCAGAGTAAGAGCTAGACCCGCTGGAAGTGACAAAGGAAGACTGGAAAAGAAAATGTGGAGAAGTTCAGTAATGGAATTGCACTGTGTGATACCAATTAAAGGAGTGACTGGACATGTAAAATATTTCACCCAATATTTCACCTGTTCTAAGTCACTCAGAAAATAGACACCTTAAGTCACACTGCATGTGTGGAATGCATGGAATTCACAAGCCCTGGTGAAAAAATTGCCCTTTCTCAAATTCATGCCATGAAGGTATATGATTCTCTGCCTTCACAAAAGTTTTTTTGTGATACATGGATGCAATGCACAATATTCTGGGATCAGGTAACTCCTGCTCAAAATTAAAAATAAGATCCAGATGTATTCTGAGGTCTGCATGAACGAGTTTATAAAACTGCCTAAAATCTAAGCTAACCTGAGTTGTCAGCATATAGTAGCTTCTTTTACCACCCTGCAGGCTGCTGGAAAAGTGAAAAGGTGTCAACACCAGGACTGAAACTTATTCCTTCTTGTGGGCTCAATTCTGATGCTTTTACATTGAGTTATTTGATTCAAAATGCTATGATACAGTATTTGGGGACTAGTTGTATAGTTCTTTTGAGATTGCTGTTTTCTTTTCTTTTTTTTTTTTTTTACATTAATTTTAGAAGGGAAAAGCACGGTGCTAGGAAAATTAGGAAATTTATAGAAAATTATGGAGCAGTGACTCTGTAGGGAAAATGTTTACTCTGCAGGCTTTTCTCTATAAAACACAACTGCTTTAAAGTATCATATTAAATTCTAATGTGTGTGTATTTAAAGAATGTACAATATATATGAGAAAAAAAGCATATGAAGTGTGTAAGGTGGGGCTGCTGTGGCTAAGCACGCCTTCTAGCAGAATACTACAGTGGTGCCATGAAATCCTACGTAAGTGGTCAGAACACAAGCAAGAGCTGCCTGTGGGTAGTCCCAACCTATTCACCAGCCCTTTTGTATAATTTTCCTAGTTTTTAAAATACTGGTTTTGGCAAACATTTGATACTTGAAATACAAAATGCATGAGTCACCTACTGGGATAGGCACAGTATGTGGTTTATTGAATTTAGCTAAATTGTGAGTCATCTATCAATAGTCCTCATAGTGAACATACTTGTAATAATTTCACACATTACAAATAAGAGTAGGTATGATTTTTCAAGATTTTTTTCAAGTATTTTTGACTTGGAGTTTTTACTCTCTTTATTGTGCTCCATTTGATGTTGTAGATGTTAACTTTTTAGTGATGGAGGATAAAAAGAAAAGGTAGTTTATTGCTCGTCAGTTTAAATAACAAAGACCAGAAATGCAAAACCTGACATATTATAAAATACTGTCTTACAAAGCAAAGTCCTCAATATGAGGTTGAGTGAATACAAATTCTTCTTATAAAGCTATTGAGATTTATTCTCCTACCAGCATACCAATTTCTGTTGAGATAAGTAGTTTTGAAATTCAGAGGCAGCAGTTCTGAAGGAGAGCTGTAAATTGCCACACATTCTGACTTGCCAAAAAGTAGGGTAATTTTTGTGTTGCCTTTTTTTTTTTTTTTTGTGTGTGTGGTTTTTTTGTTTGTTTGGGGTTTTTTTGTTTGTTTAGATGCAGGGTTTTTTTTTTTAAGGGGAAAACTACTGAGTAGAAGAGGTGAAAAGTACATATGTATAAAATAGTGTCATAACTGTAGTCTGTTGGATGCAGGGAATATAATCTCTTTACTACAGAGAAACCTGAACATTCAGGCATAAAAGCATTGAGGAGCTTTCAAACAAATTCCACAGAGGAGCAGGAATTCAGCATCTCTACGAGGACAGTGATTCAGTGGTCAGCCTTCCCAAATCCTGCACTTTAGAGCCTGCCTTTGGTAAGAACCTCTCCGTGAATGTTTCTCATTAGCAGGAATGATTACATAGGCATTCACATTTGCCCCTGAACTAGTTATTTCAGCAGCTATTTGAGGGCTGGGAGCTGTGAACCCCCTTACTGCACAGAATCTGGCCGCTGCTTGATTATTCTCTTCTTGCCCCCCTGGATTTTGTTCCTAGGAAGGAGCTCGCCTGGGACTTAGACACAGCTTTACTTCTTGTGAATGGCCCTCAGTGAAGGTGTTTGCCCTGGCGGTGGGATAATGGGTCTGTTACGATAAACTGGTATTTTGTGATAAGCTCCCTCCCGGAATTATATTTTCCCCTGGGGGGGGAGGAAAAAACCCCAAACCACTAATAATAATAAAAAAAATCCTTTTTCCCCTGCCTTTGCCCTGCTCTGCCGAATGAACTCCTCAGCTCGAGTGCCGTTCCTGTTCGCTGTGCCCGCAGGTTGCTGCGCACGTCTCTTCCTCGGGCAGGAGGCGGTGGCGCTCCCGGCGGAGCCGGGGCCTCTCGGGGGGCTCGCGGGGGAGCGGCGCCAAGGGCCGGCAGATGGCGCCCTTGCACAAGCGACACCGCCGCGCCCGGCGGGGCCCGGGGCCCGGGGCCGGGGAGCGCCCGGGACCGGGGAGGGCGGCCTGGGGCGGTGGGGGGCGAAGCTTCTTTGCCGCTCCGGGCTGGGGCGGCGGTGCTCTCTAAACCGGCGGCAGCGGGAAGAGCTGCCGTTTCCTTTACGCGACTTTTGCATCGCTCGAAATCTGCGCCTCCGCATTTTGCTCCGGCCCCGCCGGTCCGGGTAGCGCTGGGCTCCGCGCAGCCGGCATTGCAGAGCTCGGCTTTCATGAGGCCTGTGTCGGTTTGCACCCGCTTTTAACTTGCAAAATGACGGGATCAGTGTGACGGAGGAGCCATTTGACAGTGGTTGACAACGGTGGCGATGAAGCTGAAAATGAGCACCTGTGTCTAAATTGATTCATAAATGAGAAATGTAGGGAGGAAAATAAGGGACACACCAATCCAGCGTTATGTGATTGTAATCCCCAGGGTAACACCTGCACAAACCCTCCATCGCATTGCCCATGCGGTACTTCTTGGTTTATTAAGTTTAATTTAAATATATAAATAAATGCATTTGTTTTAGTCTCTATTAAAGATGTTATTAGCTATTGTTGAGATATCCTGCCCGGAATGTTACTAGTGGTTTATATTCTTTCTCTTTTTAACTCATCAGAAGCAACTTCTGATTATAACATGAGCCAAATAAATCTGTGTAGGGTGTTTTTTTTGTTAAAAATGAATAACCATTGGGTTATTAGTAAAATGGCTTGTACATACCACGTAAATATGTGTGATAGAGAAACTCAAGCAAATGTGGCTATTCCTGCTGGTTCTGTAGCCGTCAGCATTGAAACCTGAATGTAGTTTGAGTAGATGGAAGAAAAGCAGCATGAACTTTTCCCCTTTTTTCCTATTTAGCCTCCTCTTTGACTCTCTTTAAATTTCATATGCTTCTGGGCACAAATTGGACAAAGCATTTTAGCTTCTTTATTAAGCAACATGAAGTTCTCAGAGGAGCTGAAGATAGCATAGGAACCGAGAAGACCATAGTTAGACAAGCTGTTTGAAAACCTGAATTTTTAGGATTAGGTGAAGCTAGCTTTTACATTTAAAGCTTTACTCTTTGTATGTGATTTTCTTATTTCATGCTGTTTATGAGTTGCAATGAAGTAAGACTTTAGGAAACAGAAAATTGTTTTCTGTTAAGTCTTAAAAAATGTCTTAAGTCAAAACATAGAATACAAATATTGTGGTCTTAAAGGTACAGTCCCTGGTTAACTTAGGTAGACCTCTGTCAGTAATTAAAATACTGTCTGACAAAAGTTTGGAATTGTATATTGTGGAAAACAGGAGAGGACAGTCATGGAAACGTTTAAGGAAACCATGGCAACAAATAGCTCAGTAGATCTATACAGGTAAGAAATGCATTCATAAGAGTAAGAGGCTTAGGAAAAGAAAACTCTGCAGCCATAGGGAACCAGGGAAGCAGTTAATACCTGACCAGTTACACCAAGAAAAAAAAAGAACACCTCTTTCTAGAGTATTTCCTAAGAAGACTTCACACACCAGCTCTTTCCCAGTCAAGGTTTATATCTGCAGTGTCTTGGGTGTGTTGGGAAAGCTGTAATGAATCGGTGCTTACTTACATTGCTGGTCAGAACATCAGACCAAAGAGGCTATGGAGTCAGCACCAGTGCTCCAGTCTTTCCCAGATCTATGTGACAAGAGTCTAGAGAATTTATACTAGGGTTTATTGGACAAACAGGTGATTCATCCTCCTGGAGAAAATGTCCATTCTGAATGTCTCCTGCAATGATCCCCCGACCTTTAACTTTGTTAGCTGTGCTTCAGGGAACTTTGTAGCTCAGCAGTCCTTAAAATTTGATAAATATTTTAAATAAGAATATTCATGGCTTCTTGGCATAGATTTCAGGCTGCCTGGTGTATTGTTTTTGGACTCTATTTTCTGTTTTAAGGAATGTGTTGTCTTCTTTAAGTACTTACCAGTGAGGATCCAGAGGCACATGTATACCATGTGTATTATTCAGTGTTTTGTATCCATGATGGGTTCTATGCCAAATTGTGAATCTTTGGGACTCATGTATAGGCATGATCTGTCATACTTGGAGAAAGTTGGCCCCCGCAGAAATGTTCACCGTATTTGTCTTCTGAGAATGCAAACATTTGGGTATTCTTGGCTTAACATCCTTAATACTAGTCATCTCAGTATTTTTTACATGTAACAACTACTGTGCTGGTAATACTCAAGCTTTGAAGAGTCCATGAGCAAGTCTCTGGCAGAAAATAAAACTCTTTGTGGCATCCTTCAGAAAGAGGACTAAGAATATTAGATTGCTCTGAAGCTAAAGATTCAGTGTCCTTTCTTGCCCCTTGCATGGGCATCACTGCTAGGTGATGGCTGTGAAGGGAACCTTGGTACTGATATCAACTATTACTATCCATAATGATAGACCAGTCCAAATACAGAAATTAACACCTTGTCCAACAGTGTCCTCTACAGGCAATTACCAGTTAACCCTGATGTTTATGGCAGTTGTGTCACTTCATAAGCCTATACTATACCTCATCAACCCCACTCGACTAATTATTTTCTTTGGTTTCAACTGAAAACCTTCCTCCCTCTTTGCGGAAAGGAACCTCGAGGAAAATTCTGTTGGATCCCACTGGACTGGTACTGCAGATGACCATTCTGCATACCAAGGTTTCATAACCATTACTGCACACCAAGTGATCCTACTGTTCACCAGCATCTTCAGCCAGATGATCTATGCTAAAGTCAAGCACCACCTTCCTTTGCACGAGCCAGATGAATTGTGTTTGTCCATCATCTGCAGTGGGATCTACTGTAGCACACACATGGAGCAATAATTTACCCCATGGTGGCACTCTTAGATGCTGTGGCTGGCCTGGACACCCACCCACACCACTGTAAGCTTTGAAGGGTTTTCAGGAATGTCCTGTATGGCAATGGAGACCCTCAGGGTGCATCATGCCCCAGCCCCCTGTGAACATAAGCCCTGGAAAGACCCCCTTATCCTGCATACCTACAAATCTATGAGAGTCCAAGGAGTGCCTGTTACAGCTGGGTAACTTACTGCTCTCCCAGTGCTTTACACCAGCTGCCGCTGTACTGCATAACCAACATTTAGGAACTGAAAAGGAGAGAAGAAATGGAAGGTGTTGTTCATCAGTTGCAGTTGTGCTAGCAGAGGCTTGCACACTTCTCACAAATGCTGTGTGTAGGTCAAAAACATGGCCTGAAACCACAGAAAATGAAGGTAAGGTGAATGAAAACTTGGGAAGAAGAAAATAAGCTTAAACAAGCTAAAGGCTAAAAACCACAGGGGAAAAAAAAAACATTACTTTTTTGACACTGGATTCTAATCTGAATGAAAACAGAGTTCAAGGCTTGCTACAAAGGATCAAAGAGATCAGATGACTAACTGGCAAGAATGAAAATGAGGATTAAAAGTGACAGACGGGAATCTGAACTGGAAAGCAAACCAAAGCTTTCTGCAGCTGAAGAGGCTTGGCAAAAAGGATCAAACCTTTGTGGAGAATGGAAGCTTCAGGCACAATGAATATGAAATAATCTGCTTCTTGGCTCCTTTGTGGAGTATTTTTGATGAATTAAGGTTTGGTTAGTATGCAGCATTGAAATTTAGATGATGAACAGGGTAATAAATTTTCTTGGAATTTAAATTATTTAAATCATTCATATGTTAGAAGCAAATCCATCTGTTACAGGTACAATATCTCCAGGGGTCTGGTGGTGTTTGAGAGGCTGGGAATCATGGAACACTCACATAACATCATGAGACAGCCTGGGGACATCTGTGGTTGCACAGAAAATATCGATAGTATCTGGACTTGCAGATACTTGTTTCCCTGCAGAAATAGCTAAGTCCTACTGTTTATCCTCAAGACACCTTTGTAGTGATCTGAGGATCAGAAGTCACCACAGACAGCCCATTACAGAGAGAAACAGGAGCTTGACCTTCTCTGATGTTTCAAGCATACCTTTGACCCTTTCTGCGGGATTTTATAACATTTCTGGTCCCAGCTTTGGTTACCTTGCCCAGGTCTTGTTCTTCCTTGCTTCCTTCTGCATTTGACATGCTGTGGTGGGGAGAGGTGAGCTCAGATTGCTGCTTAGCTTCTGTTGCCTGCTGCTGATGGGACAGCCTTCTGAGGCTCCTTGCAGATAAATAATTCAGAAAAACTTCTCTAAATTGTCCTGATGACTGAATTAGCTCCTTGCTTTTTGCTGTGTGAGAGATGTGGATAGATAACAAGTGTGACAGAAAATTACCTTTTTCTTATCCCTTGATCTGGTCCTGAGTACGGCTTGGCTGTAACTGTGCAATAAAACTGGTGTTGGGATTGATTGCAAGTTATTACATGATCTTTCTGTAAAAAGATTTCCAAGGTGAGCCAGATGTGTTTCAGCAGGCAGGGAGAGAATAGAAGAAAGAGGTGCTGTTTCTTGGTGGTTTCTTTTTTATATTTAAAGTATCTCTAAATAGACTTGCAGAGGCTGATCCATGAATTCTGCAATCAGGTGCAAATATAAAACAGAGTGAATAACAGAGTGAGTGGAAATAAATATTCTTTACAAAGCTGGCTGAAAATTTGCCTGAAACAATTCTTCAATGTCAAATAAGATAGTCAATGAGAAAATTATGATTTTTTTTTTTTTCTTTTCATAATAAATGCTTTCCTTAAAAATGTATAGATTTCTTGGAAAACCTGAATATGTCAAAACCCAAACCAGGGATTTGAAGTGGTGCTTTTTTGGTGAGTGAAGTTGTTTAGGCTGGATTGAACAAAACTTCAAAATAACTAGAGAATTGTACATTTGGTTGGACCAGACTGAACTCACTACCAAAATTTTGCATGCAGGAATTGCCATCTGAAGGTTGTGGCTTATCTGTCTGCTTTTCTCTCTGAGCTGGAATCCCCTATTTTGGTTGACATTTTTAGGGCACACATTATCCAGGCTGGTCTGTTTCAGCTGGAAGGGAAACAGTTCCTTATACTGAGCCTAGAAAGCCTTGTCCCCAGTGATGAGTGGCAACATGAGTCACAGTAGCAGCATTTTCAAATCTGAATTTTCTGTATTTGAACAAAAATATCTAACTGAAATTTCTTTTACTTTTCTATTGAAACTGAAATAAAAATGCTCCAGGAAAAGTGCAGTTGCACAAGTTGCTTTTTTTTCATGTCAGTATTCCAACTGATCTTCCTCCCTCCCAGTCTCTATCAATGTTTTCTGTATTCCTTGAAGCTAAAATGTGTGTCCTTGTCCATTAAAAAGCAGAGAAATATGTGGCAATGCTGCCAATTTCCTGTGGTGTGCTCTGCTCTGTCTGCATGCTGCTACTGCTGTGTGCAGATTACCTGGGAACTGTGGAACCTCCTGGACCATAGGGATGCTGCACCTAGGACCAGCAGGTGCTACTGACCCAGTTCAAGGTTCCACAGCCTCAAAGCAGCTCTCTGGCAGCACAGTTAAAAATGACGTTGAACCATAGAGAAATTTTGGAGAATTCAGCTTATATTATTGTATTACTCCGTTACTGAAGTTGTGAGATGCCTGTTTCTCCTTACTGTTTGTTCCTCTGCCTGGTTTTGAGATTTCTGGTCTTGCTTTTTGTTCTGAACACTACCCCAACTTCGTAGCAGGATCAGCGCATCTTTGGATCTTGGAACCTCCTTTTGCGAGAGCACCTTTTTGTCTTTCTCCAACATCAGTGCAAGGGTACTTTCTTCTGCTTGAGGCATCTTTGACTGTCTCATCCCTTGATATTTTTCAGTGACTTCTTGAATCCTTGGCTTGGGCTCTTGGGCTTTGTTTGATTTTGGTTTGTGTGTGTACATGCTGTATTATCCCAGATAAAATACATGTAGAATGGGAAGGGCTAAACTTTTGGTTTATGTTGTGATATATGGAAAGAACATCTGTGCCTTTCAGAATGTCTGATTATGTTCAGATGGTTCAGTTGACTTACAAACAAAATAGTGACAGGGGCATGCAAAAGGAGAAGGATGAGAAGTGTTTGTCGGTAAACAGAGCCATAGAGGCTTACATGTTTCATGATTTGAGTAGAGACAGTGTGGTGTGATAGTGCTAAGAATGGGTTTTGGGGTTTTTGTTGTTGTTGGTTTTGATTTTTTTGGTTGGTTGGGGTTTTGCTTGTTTGCTTGTTTTGTCAGTTTTGACAGTGACTTACAATGTGTCCTTGGGTATGTCATTTTCTCAATTTTTTTTTCTCTTTCTACTTCACATTTGCTGTTTAGATTGAAGACTCACTAGGGAAATGGAGCTTCTCCCCTGACATATTTGTACGACACTGAACTCAGTGGAACTGTGTTCTTAATTAGAGTGTTCAAATATGGATGTAATACAAATAATAATTAATTAGGCATTTAATCATCATCAGTATTTACATAACATTGCCAGCATTTCATGTGAATGTTTTATCCAAATATTTTGTGGGAGTTTTCCCCTGTATTCTATCACAGCAGTGCTATACGTCTTCATAAGGGAGAAACGATATTTAGGTTTTTGTGGTTTTTAATCTTTACCTCTCTTAACTAGAATGTAATATTCTTTCTTGAAGATAATTCCCAACAATTTAAAAAGCCTCTCTTTGTTTGAGTACACTGCACATTAGACCATAACTAGGATGCCCCTTATGACAGTCACTATCCTTATGAAAGCTCTTTAAGTAACCTACAGTGTAGATTTCCACAAAGAATATCTTGTAGATGCCGGAATGCACAAATTTATTTAATTGCTTTTGGTACGGTTTTACCAGTTAATTCTATATGATATGAACTTTATTATGACAAGTTTAGTTAGTCCATACTGTTGCTAACACTGGTGAAAAGAGCACACAAAAGTGCCAGATCTCAGGCTGTTGGTGAAACCTGAAAATTATTCATGTATATTACATCCATCTGTAGCAGTTGAAAGAAAAAAAAAAAAAAAGACTTACAAGATGAAAAGAGATAATGCCAGTACCATAAATGACAAAGTCTTGTGAAATGGCAAAGATATACATGTCATATCACCAGGGCAAAAGCAGTTTTGACTGCACTGATTTACCTCTGATGGCAATGTTACTGCTCTTAAGTTTTGTCCTGAGTTCTACATTACTGCTGGATGTCAAACCAACATTTGTTGTTATTGCCAACACAACACAGAAGAAACATTGTCCTGGGCAGCAAAGCAAGAGGTTTAATTATTGCAATTTGAGTTTAAACCAGAAAACTGCCTAGATGCCCAATGACCAGAGCAGCGCAGTATGAGCGCATGCGCAGGGAGCTACAGGGCTATTTGCCCTTTCTCTGCAGAAAATCTATGCCTGGTCTGTAGGCATTTCCAAACACCCTGGCGCAGGATGAATGGTCAAGACCAATCTGAAGCAGACCTTTAGAACAAGGACTCCTCTTAAAAACACTGGTTGCAATGAGATTGTTGTGGTCTTCAGGCTGCCCTCTTCTGATGAGTGTCATTCTTAGCCTTACTGCCCACCAGAAAGCATTGTCCTTGTCAAACTATTCAGAGGCCTGAATGTGTCTCTCATTTGGTGCTAACACAGTTTGTTAGCAAAGTCTAGATTTAAATGTAGGAAAGAGAAAAAAGCTTTGTAATTTGCATAATATCAAATCAGGGATTCACAAGGAAGACAAAACATGATTCAAGGCACAATGACATGGATAAGAGGATATTTGGGCTAAGAAAAAATTATGCACTGCTAATTAAGTGAGGATGAATCAGAGATGTGTCCTACAAGAGTTCTCTATTCTGTATCCCACTTGGACAATGAACAGGTCTGTGGCATTGAAGGGGTGGCTATCTTTGGCAATCATAACCAAGCTATTTGGCACACTGGTTCTCATAATTTTAACTGAACAGAAAATGCACTCAAGCTCCTTTACAAAAGCAAACAATTAAATAAGAGATGTCTGTGCCCAAAGCAGAAAATGGTCAAAAATACTGCAGAAAACCTTCTAATCTTTAAAAGAACAAGGTGGTGATTTTTTTTTTTTTTTTTGAGGGGGGAGAATTACCATTAATGCAGAGTAATGGTAATGCAGGTAATGCAGAGCAAGAGCAAAACACAGCTGTGTATGTTTGCTCTGGAAGCAGATAGGCAAGAGATGCAGCAGGAGAAGCAGGAGCACTCAGGCCAGCATTGGCCCTGAGAAAAAGCCAAAACTGAACTTTTGAGCAGATTGGTGTTTAAAAAGGCAAGCTTGGAAATGTGCCCAGATGAACTGTTTCTTGTGAGTTCCTATTGTGCTAGGAGAAGCAGAATATGTACATTCTTTGTGTATAAAAAGGATTGTAGCAAAGAAATATCTGACTCAAATCCCAAGCTTCACCACCTAATAGAAACAATTCAGCAAATCCCAAACATTGGCTTATTATGACCAGAAAGGGAAACATAAAATTAATAGATGTAGGCAGGTATGGCTTTTCCATTGGAAATACAGAATCACAAAATTATTGAGACTGGAAAAGACCTCTGAGATCATCGAGTCCAGCCTATGACCTAACACCACGACATCAGCTAAATCATACCACTAAGTGCAGCATCTAATCTTTTCTTAAACATCTCCAAGGATGGTGACTCCACCACCTCCCTGGGCAGTCCATTCCAGTGTTCTATCACCCTTTCTGTGAGGAAGTGCTTCCTAA
>JAAGNO010020037.1:6816-20763 GCA_033439905.1 Ceryle rudis
CCAGCGCAGGCAGTTTGCAGATCCATCCACCCTGGGCCAGCCGCTCGCGCTGGGGCAGCTCTGCCCACGGACCAGGGTCCCCATCCCTGCCTGCACCCCCTCAGAGTGCAGGATCAGGCCAGCCTCAGTCTAATTCTAAAAGCACCGGTACAGCATGGCAAATACATCCCAGGGGATCACTAAATCACACGCATTCGGGATTAGCCACTTACACAACTGTGATACTAATGGTATCTATTAGATAGCTGTTAATCTTGAATAAATGTTTTTAATGATCCCCTGTTTAACATACGATAACTGACGTATTTAAATCTCTGTTAAGCTGCGGGGGTCAAGTCATTATGTGGGGCTAATGGTGGCAGGGATGATGCGGAGGCATAACTCTGGCTATCAGGAAAAAGAAATATAACCTTCGAGTGTTATATAGGCTCTGGAAAGATTTTTCTCATGTAAGGACCACCCAGTGCCCTTGGGCACTACTGGGATGGAGCAGCGATGGGGTGGCTCCGGGATGAGCCCTGGGCTGAGCAGCCCCACATGCCTGGAGACACTCCCTGTCCCCACGCAGTCTCACCCCTGTTGTTCAAGGGTTTCTGTTTTTTTTCCTCCATTTCCACCATCAAGGGGAGGACACGGTAGGTGAGAATGAGCCAGCAGCCCAAGGGATGCCTCTGCAGGCATCTTGAGTTTGCTGCAGCTGATACAAGGATAGAAAATGACAGAAGCTGCTGTGAGGTGCCTGAGAAAACCCAAGCAAGCACCGACCCAACAGCCACCCAAAGCTTTCCTTTGTCATAGGAAGCAAGAGTTTCTCTGATCCTGATCTAGCAGGAGGGTTGGACTGGATGATCTTTTGAGGTCCCTTCCAACCCCTAATGTCCTGTGATTCTGTGATTCTCCACGTCCACCATCCTTGGAAGGCAGGTCTTCTCACCTCACCCACAAAGCCCAAAGCCCCTGTCCAGGTTTCACCTTCCTTCCTGGACCTTCGATATGTGCATCTCACCAGTGTCGGCCGGTTCGACAACGTCAGAAGGAAAACTTCACACACAGGGCATGGAGCACCGGTAGGTTCCATGCAGCTGGAGACCTCGGTGGAGCCTTGGCTGAGCTCAACTTTCCCATGTCCTGGGCTTCAATTTGCTCCCGCTGCTGGGAAAACTCCTTCCTGCAGAGACACGTTACAGGTAACCCCCGGCGCTCTGGGTCAGGTTTTCTGGGCTCAGTCTCCACCTCCGACCCTCGCTGAGACTGTGGCAAAGAGTCCTCGCTCTGCCCAAGCGCCGTGTCCTTCCACACCGGCAGGCAAGGCAACGGCTGAGCAAGTGCTCGGTGTCTTCGGAAGCCTGACACATCCCGTCCCTCCCGCTGGGAAAAGGGGGCTGGGATGTTTCAGCAACACTATCAGGGAGCTCGTATCTCCGAGCAAGCATCTTTGGAAACCCTGGGGTGGAAAAGCAGCTGCTATTCAGAGCAAAGATCCCGACACAACCCTTGGCAGGGAGTTTACCGCCGCGTCAGAAAACAAACAAATAAAGAAAGAATAGACGCCGAATCTCCCCCCGTAACGTGGCAACCGCTCCCCCCGCATCCCCGGCAGCCTCACTCATCTGTATGCTCCGTCACAGCCCCGCACCCTCCCCGGGTGAGCACCATGGCAACACCGTGGTCTTTAAGCACCGGAGTTTGTGCTGCGATCGCAAACAGCATTAGCCAATTTAATTAAGCAGCTGGCAAAAGGAAAAACTTTGTCTGTTTGAGGCGTTTTATTAAATTCCAGCGTATTATGCAGCTCCGCGTCTCCACTGTCTGCTTCAAGGGACCGGGGGATGCTCCCGCCCCAGCCTTTCTGCAGCTTCACCCGCGGCTAAAACAAACCAACCAACCAACCCGAGGTGAGCAGGGGGAGCGTGGGGAACCCCCTACACCCCACCCTGCCTGTTCTCTGCACCCACGCCCAGGGCCGCGGCAGCAAAGCCGCTGCAGCCTCGAGATGCGATTTGGGGTCGCTATTCCCTGAAAAGCATTTACACGAGAGGGAGCAGCCCCCTCCCAAACCGGCACCAGGCGGCTGCTCTGGCAGCTCCTCTGGTGGTTCCTTTCCTCGGTTACGCCTTGTTTTGTGCACAGACACCCAGAGATGTCACCTATGGGCCTTCTCCTGCATCGCTCCTGGCAGGGGGGGCCAACAGCGTTATTGCTGCTTGTCTAGGAAGGAGCCAGGAGATAAAAAGCTGCCGGGAGCGTGCAAAGCAAACGGCTCGGCTGCCTGCACCTCGCTATCGCGCCAGTCTGCCAGGAGCCGGGGGGTGGGAGCGGTGCCCGCTTCTTATCTGGATGCTTCTCTCTCTCACTTTGGATGTTTTTTAATGAGGAGGGCTGGGAAATAAGCCTGTTCTTCTTCTTCTTTTGCTTTCAGGCTCTGGAACGGCTGCAGTGGCTCTGCCTGCCTCCAAAACACTCCCACAGGTTCCTGGGGCTTCCAGGAGATGCTGCTGCCAGCTTCAGGCACAGCCTCCAGCCTGGAGCATGCAGGATTTGGCCCTGCTCAGACACAAACTGCCCACACAGTGCTGAGCACATCCCAGGGCTGCTTTTGGTCCCACGATCATTGTTTGGGGATAAGCACAGCCCCATCTGGGGACACCAAGCAACTAGGTGCCTCAGCAGCTGGGGGGATGCTCAGGGAGGAGCTGGGACCTCTGGGCAGAAACTTCTCCAAAACATGGCTTAAAGGTGTTCAGACCTTCTGAAGGTTTATTCCTTTTGAGGAGCAGGGAAGGGCCTTGGTGATTATCTCCATCTCCTTCATTCTCTTTGATTGCAAAAGCTGAGACCGTGAGACCTCAGGAGGGAGCAGCGCTGAGGTTGGGTGGCCATCCACAGTGCTGGGGACAGCTGCTGAGGTGGCACCTGACCCTCCAGGCAACACCCAGAGCCACAGCCAGGCTCTACGGTGAGGCCAGGAGTTAAATCCATCCAATCCTGTCTGCTCCAAAAGGCCCCTTTGGAGGTGTTGAGACGATGGCATGAGCTTTGAAGGCAGCGGCTTTACCCCCTGCATGCGGCAGGATCATGCCTGTGGGAAGCCTCAAATCCATTACTTTTCAGCTGGCAGCCCTGAGGCCATCTCATTTTATTCCTAAGAATCACAGGGCTGGTGTCCAGGCCGTGGGGTTAACTGGTGCGTTTGTAAATGTCTTGCAAAAGCCAACTGGAAAGGCTAGCTGATCTTCACTCCAGATCGCCTGAAGAAATAAGAGGCTGGGAAGATGGAGTCTCGGCTGGTAGCTGAATTGTCCCTTACTCTGTACAATGTGTTAACAAACCCCGTGCTGCTCTGGCTGCAGCTCACTGCATTTTTGGAAGCGTCTCTAATGACTGGCACCAGCTCCGGGCTGCAGCAGGAGACAAACTCTAGCTGTGTATGGCCAGAGCCTGCAGATCCCCCTCCTCAGCACCCTTGTGGTCCCCTTTCAAATGTTTCCCACTTCTGGCCATGGCTGTTTCCCTGCCCAGACCCTTCCCAGGCAGGAGAGGCTGCTGGCACTGCTCAGATTGCAGGCTTATCGCTGCCTTTGGTCTGCTGCTTTATTTATTCCCTAACAACCCCCTGCCTGCCAGGTGCCCTTTCTGACTGTTGCTGCACTATGTCACCGTTTCCAGAGCTATCTCCAAGATCTTCTTCCTGAGTGGCAAGAGCTAATTTAGAGTCCTTCAGCCTGTAAAAGCCATCACTGAACCTCTGAGAGCCTAGCGCAGGGTTTCAAATGGCATTTCCCTCCTTAATCACCCAGACCCTTTGGAAAATGATGTCCGTGATCAACAAAGCTCCCAGTCCCCGGCACTGGGGAGCTGTGTGGAGCTGCACGCCCCAACCCCAGCACTCACAGAGAGGTTCTGGAGTGCCAGGATGCCCTGAGCATCCCGAAACAATTCAAAACCTTTATCCTTTGCTTCTGCCCTGCTCCGTTCCCGCTGCAGTGACCCCCAGCTTGCCCTAGGATCTTCCTGACAAGGTTCAGCTCCAACCCGCCTGGGTCAGAAGCAGAAAATGCAACTCCCTTCCCCAAACCAGTGTGCACAGCGGTGGCAAACATTGCCCGGCAGCAGGGAGCTATGCCGCAGGCACAGCCTGTCCCTGGCACTGCTGTGCCACGGCTGAGAGACAAACAGCCCCAGCCCAGTAATGAGCAACCCCAGTTCCTCCTCCCCGCTGTGCGGTGGACAGGAATGCTAAATAATTCAGGCAAGCTCCTGAACTGCCTGGAAAACACCTCCAGGTCTTTGCTAATGAGCTCACTATGGACCTGTTGTCCAAGGCCAGAGGAGCAGGGAGAGCCAGTCCCTCCACCAGCTCACAGCCACAGAGCAAGCACAGGCCACGGGCACGTCCCCCAGTGCTGCATCACAGCTGATTGGCAGGTCCCCAAATTCCTGGGCCACACACACAGCACCACGAGCATCTCACAGCAGGATGGAGGTGGCTGAGCCTTGTCCTGGCTGGTGCAAAGCAGCCCAGGAACTGCATCGGTGCATGAGAGACAGTGGCTGTGACACGACTCCCGGGGGTCTTGGGAGCACTGGGACAGGAGGAGGAAGGGGGAGCAGGGTGGGTGGTGGGGACACAGATCAACACAAGCATCCTGATGGGAGGGGGCGTACCCAGGAGGGAAGAATCGGTCTCACTGATGCTGGCTACAAAGCCAAGGTTTAAGGATTGCTCAGCAACCTCCTGTAAGTGGGTTAAGTGTACACTCACACAGCCTGTGCCTGCCACCGGTGTTTTGTGCTGCTGCTCTGGGGCTCCAGGAGGGACAGAGGGTGAAAACGCACATGGGAAGAAAGCAGTGGGAAAAAGTGAGTGATGGAGAGATCCCCATGAGATACGGCACTGCGGTGGGCTGCTCTCACTGCCCCAAATCCCACCAAACTGCCACCTCGCAGGGAATTTCCCACATCTGGCGAGCTCCTCTGCACTCTGGGGAAAGTCCAAAGGGGCTGCAGGAAAACCAGATTCATCCCTAAAGGCAGGAAAATCCAGGGGACCCCCCCAACTCTGGAGGCACCAGCTCCAGCCCTGCTCCAAGAGGCCATTCTACCTGCTTTGGCAGGACCTCAGGGGTGGGTGCATCCATGGCTGACACCGTGGCTTGTCCCACTGGGGGTTTCTGGGTGGAGGAACGTGCCTGAGAGCTGAGCCCGAGCCCTTTGCCCAACACCAGGCAGACACTGAGCAAGACCAACATGGGCTTGTCTGGAGAGTCCTGGCCTCGAACATGGAGCAGACGCGAGTCCCAGACGGCCCTGCCAATTCCAGCTAATAAAAAGGATATTTCACACATCAGGCACTTCGCGTTGGGAAGACCCATTGATGAGAGCAAACAAAGGCTCTGGGATGCAGATTAGGGAGCGCAGGAAAGCAGCTCCCAGGACCGGCTCTGCTGGTCCCAGTCAGCCCAGCTGCTGGGCTTTGCCATCCTGCTCCTGGGGGACACCCCTGGGAGCATCGGGGACCACGTCTGGACACAGCCCTCTGGCAGCTCCACGAGGCTGAAACGCTGCTTTGGAGGGTAGTACCGAGGGGCTCAGCCCTCCCCGAGCCACAGCACGTGGCTGTCCCACTTGTGGGCAGCAGGTACGGCCACAAGCCGGGTGAGATGCATCATCACCCCGATGGAGCAAACGGCAGATCTCAAACCGCTGTGTCCCAGCCCTTCCCATGGGTGATGAAGGGTGCTGAGCACCCTGAGGGGCTGCACCCACTCAGGACACCCATCTCAGTGCTGTGAAATCCAGAGCTGGCTCTCATAGGGCCAGTGCCACTAGAAGTGGGCTACAAGCCAGGATCTTGCTGTTGCTTCAACTTTGAGCCACACAAACACCCCATTAAAGCCCAATTTCTGCTGCCTCCCGCATGGACTCTCCAGAAACAAAAGCGTTGCTCGAAGGATTAATCCCAACCCCCCCCCCCCCCCCTTCATTTCCCTTTCCTAAAGGAGGGATTTCATGCCATGCTGAATAAATAAAATAATGTGATACTACAAAAGACTGCAGCACAGTATATTAGATACCGCAGCACTGTTGCAGGGCATCTGTCAGCACCAATCACCATGACTGATGACTTATAAAGAATGGACCTGACGTTTCCAAATGAGCTGCTTTGATAGA
Source organism: Ceryle rudis (assembly GCA_033439905.1). NCBI lineage: Eukaryota > Metazoa > Chordata > Aves > Coraciiformes > Cerylidae > Ceryle > Ceryle rudis. The sequence goes on from JAAGNO010020037.1 coordinate 12,988, forward strand.
GTTGTCATTCAAAGGGGATTTGAAATAAAAATATAATAATAATAATAAACCCAGGTAGGAACAGAAAGAGAAATGAAAAACATTCACCCCCTCTGTCCCACCTATTTAAGGGTTCCCAGTTTGACAGCAGGACAACTCAGCGCACAGCACCGGGGGGCTGGGAGGGCCGCGCACGGAGGCGGGTGAGTCCGTACAGGCAGAGGGAAAGCAGCTGTGTCCTCTCTCTAGACACAAATCTTTGCTGAGGCACAGCCACAGCCCAGCTTTCCTGCCAGATCCACCCCGTAGCCAGGGCACAGAGGGACAGACAGCACCCAGTGCCCTCACCCATGGGGCAGGGCAGGATGCGTCTGCCCCATCTGCCTTGCTAATGGAGAGGGGTGATGCAGCCAGCACGGGGGGCCACACGTACCAGTGTCCCATCCCTCGAAGTGCTTGTAAACTCTCTGGTTTCAAAGAAAACCAGGCAGTGACAAGTTTGGGGGAAATAGGCACCTGGGGAAGGCTTCAGCGGGTGCTGAAGGAACGCACACCACCCGGGGTGCTGCAGGCAGAGCACCTGGGAGCTGTGTGGGTCCTCTGCAGCCACCTCCAGATTAGTCACACCAACCACAGCAGGGAGAGGAAGGAAGAGCTCAGACAGACACCATCAAGTTTGGGCCAGGCTCCTCTGAGGGTGTGCGAGGTGCAGATTCACAGCCCCAGTGCTCTCAAAAAATCAAACCACTGCAGGGAAGCTCTCTAGGAACGGCGCAGGAAAGACTCACCACTCATCCACATCTGCTGAGCCACCAAAATCCTCCCGCTGTCTGGAAAATATCTGTGATGGGCCCCTTAGGACCAGGAGTTAACAAGCACAGAGCCAAACTTCTCCCTCTCCAACCTCCCCAGAAACACAGCATCACCCAGCACCTGCACCATTAAATAGGCAGCTCCAGGATGGGTCTAATGGGGTCCTCCTGGCCCTGATGAGGCCCCATGGTTATGTGATTGCTGCCAACCCCAGCTGGAAGCTCCCACAAGTGAGTGAGGACTCCACCAGCTGCCAGTCAGCATCCCAGTGACAGTGGGAGCTGGTGCTGGTGACACCAAGACAGCTGTGCTGGTGTTGGGTGGGCATCACTGCAATGCTGGCTCAGTCAGATCAGGGGAAACTTTGTGACCCCTGGAGTCGTGCTGGTCCAGCTGGGATCTCAGGGAGGGTCGGATCCTGTGCACGCTGCATGGGCAGCTGTGGGGAGCTCCCTGGAGCAAGGGTTGTGAGATGCTGAGGGCTGATGCCAGTGGATGGGCACCCTGCAAACTGCAGCCCTGAGAAGGCAGCGCAGGATGGGCTGTGCGGGGCCAGGAGGGAGCTGCTGGCTGCAGGCGAAGACGCTGCACTGTGGGCAGCCGGGTCCATGCTTAGGACCTTCCAGGAGTGATTTTAATTGTTTTTAGCTTCAGACAAGACGGGATTCAGCCTCATTTATGCAAAGAGCTCACTGAATCAGCCCTAAGTGAGCCCAAGACGTCTACAGAGCACATCAGTTGTAACTGCAGGCGAGGTTTATGGAGCGAGTCAGGGGCAGGATCACCTCCGGATCCTCTCCAGGCAGCAGGAAAAAATGGGGAAGCAAATGAAGCCGGTGGCAGTGCCAGGCAGGGTCCGTGTAGGCTCACGGGTTGGCCATGGTCTGTGCCACAAGTCAGGTGGCAGGATGCTGCTGCTGGCATCCAGAAAGGGGGTGAGCAGGGCACGATCTCACTGACTAACAGCCCCTGAAAGCCATTTCATCTGGAGATGGCATTTTTCTCTGAGAGACCAGCTTATGTAGCTGTCATTTAATCTTCAGCTCGCTAATACACTTTCTTCTCCTCTTCCCTTCACCCTGCTCCTTCTCACAACTCACTGCCTGCTGCTTTTAATAGCACAAGGTGGCAGCGGGGCTGTCGGACGCGGCGGGGCAGCCGTGTCCCGGCACAGGGTTGGGGACACGCTGACACAACCTCACAGGTTTTGGATAAGCTCTGAAACCAGGTTTCCATCCAAGGGTCACGGGAAGGATGTTTTCCATTTAAAGCAAAGCTATTAAAACTCACGCTCATCTGGGTGATGCCTGCCTGCCAGCCTCTCCTTCCCTCTGCGGTTTTAATTGGTGCTGTTAAAGAGCTGCAAATGCTTCTCCTCAGAAGAGGCTCGGTCTCTCCATCAGGCTGGAGGAGCCCTCTCCTCAGTGGCTGTGATAAAATTATCAGGCACTTGGGAGGGAGGGAGGGAAAGCTGTGCAGGCTCACGTGTGGCAAAGCGCCCGCTCCCTGGCTCGGGAGCGTTTCACTGTCACTTTGCCCTGCGTTAAAACGATGCGCAGAAGCTGCAGGGCGGGCGGGGGCCAGGGCCGGGCTTCTAGGAGATGGATGTGATGTGAGAACAGATCCAGTGCCTCGGGCTGCCGTATCCTGATGACAACTCGTGCATCTGCTTTGCGCTGAGGATGAAGGAGAAGGGAGGCGGCAAGACTCAGAAAGCAGTGAGGTGGTTAAGCAAAGTTCACCAAACTCGGACGGTTTCGCTCATCCTGACCCCACGGGCATCATGCAACTTCCAGCCAAAGCTACACCAGAGACTCACTTGGTATTCGAGGCCCAGCAACCACCTTCTTCAATCTCAATTAAGTATTAAAGTGAAAGGCAATTCAGCGAGACCATGAATTCATTAGGAAACATCGCTAGATCCAAAAGGTGCTGCAGACGATAACGCATCGGGGAGGTGGGGATGGGGCGGGGGAGCAGGGTCCAGACAGAGACGTACAAGCCGCAGTGAGTTAAAATCAGGAAGGGGAAAAAAAAAAATAAAATTGGTGCGTTATTTTAGATGAAGATTAAATGACAGCCCCTGCTTCAAAGGGCAAGAGCGAGAGGCTAACAGGCTGTGACAAACCAGAACGCATGGTCACAGGCAGCCAATTCCCTTAAATAAAACTTTTATTGGCCATGATATCTGAAAACAAGCAGCCCGCAGTAGGGATTAATGGTTTTCCTCGGCCTCCCCCAGCACCCTTCGTCGCGGGGAGGGCCACAGCTCCGGGCTGAGGGGCATGGGGCCAGGGGAGGAGAGCGAGACGGAATCACTTAGCCTTCATTAGGCCAAATTAAAATCAGAAGTGAGATGACAATTACAATTTGTGACCGGCTAATTGTTCGCCTCAGAAGCTGATCATTGTGCAGATTGGGAAAATTAATTGTTCGCAGTCCCAGGTGGGTTGGCTTTGAACCCTGCCGAAGGAAGAAGCGGAGCTCCCGCCGGCACTGCTGCCAGCTCTGCAGCCAGCCCCGGGGATCACATCATGCTGGCTGCGTGGCCGGGGATCGTCAGCCAGGCTGCAGAGCCCCACGGGGCTGGCAGAGCCCCGAAGCCCCTCATTGCCTCTGGCTTTAGCGCCTGGAGCGGAGCAGAGCACCCGTGGGGCCATCTCTGGGTTAAGGACCTGAGCGCCTGGCCATGTGGGATGGCAGCTCCAGGACCTGCTGCCTCCACAGCAGGAGCACCTATTGTACTCTCCCCACACGGTGACACAGTGGCCTTGCCACCAAACTTCCCTCCCAACCTCCCAGCTTGCGAGCGCTGCAGCCATCACTGCTCTGTCATCCACCCGGCGCTGAGTGTGGTGTGTCAAGCCCAGCTCCCATCAATCAAACCTACCCCTTCAGAGCATCCTACTTGATTTTTATCCCCAGGGTGCTCAGGAGAAGGTGTTGTGAACACTCGGATATAATTATAGCTCCCAATGGGGCTGCCAGAGAGGGAGAGATGCCAGATTTCAGTGGAAATGGAGACCTCCAGCTCCTGCCCTCACTCCAGCTCTCCCACCCGCTGGGTTCCTGGCAGGGTCCCTGGCCACGACGCTTGCTGCGTGGGAGCCGATGCGGAGCCTGGGCTCCTCTCAGCCCTGTGTCCCAGGGGAGAGAGGCTGGAGCATGCCGGGGGCTCTCTGTGGGAAGCTGCCCATTGCAACGTGCAGCTGGGCTCTGTACCGGGGATCTTTTCCCTCTCCATCTCCCCAGGCTGCTAATTAGCTGTGAGGCTCATGAGGGTGTCTCTGGTACCAGGGGACAGCTCAGCCTGATTTCTCTCCAATATCACCACAGCCACAGCTCTCTCGGCAGCAGGCAGGCTGGAGGGCCAGGCAGGGCGTGCAGTGGCCACCTGGCACCTCTGTGAGCCCGGTGCCACCCCGGCAATGCAGATCTGAAGCATCTCTCAGAGACTGCAGTTCCTCTCCTCGCAAAGAGGCTGCGTGCTGGGTCCCCGTGAGCTGTTGGGGTTCCTTTTCCCCACGCAGCTTTGAGACACAGACGGCTCCCGCAGCTCCCGCAGCCTGGGGGAGGCTGTCGGCACGGAGCGAGGAGTGCGGCGGCTGCCAGGGGCTGACAGCAGCCGGGCACCGGGATGTGATAACTCCTCTGGCTGTACACGCCTGTTGAGCTGTGACAACATGACAGCAACAGTAGCTCATAATCCGCACAAGTGTGTGTTTGTGCCTTGCAGCAGTGCGTGTGCTGGAGAGACAGGTGCGTGCCAGGAAATTATGATATATATTTCTGTGACATACCACATCCCTCTGTTGTAGGTTGCCAAATCAGGGAAAGACCCCACGGATCGGATCGTTAGGGTGGGAGGAAACACCAGCCTGCGGGGAAGAACAGCTCCTTGTTAACCATTTGGGACAAGATTTTCAAAGGGCTCATCTCCCACGTGCCCGTCTAAATGATGCAGACAGTTCTGAAGCTCTGGACGCTGAGTCCTTTTGAAAAATCAAGCCAGTTCCACATAGGAGCCGGGAGTGAAGAGGGATGCTCATATCTGTTCCATTTATTTCTTCATCTCTCTAATCAAACAAACAAGCAACATGCCTGGAGCTGCAGCAGGCAGGCAGAGCCTGTTTGAACCTTCCTCTCCAGAGATGCTAAAGCCCAGAGGAAAGTGTCTATCTCTCTGTGCTGCTCAGATACCCCAGGCTCCCCCACCCCATCTGGCACAAAGGCTTCATCCCAGCCCGTGGGCATCTTGAGACGGGCCCTAAAACAGGCAGAGCGACATTCGGAGTAACCTCTGTCCTGACAGCACGACTGCAGACGCTGCCAGTGCTGCACCAGCCCCAGTGACCTTCCCCAGCAGATCGACTTGCAAACTGGAACCATCTATCCCCCTCGGCACAGCCGGGGGCTGGCACGGAGGGGTGGCTCATTGGCAGAGCAGCTCCCCTAAAGCTCCCCCTCTTCCTCTACCCGCACCAAGGCCAAGGGCAGCACCCTTTGGAGAGGGGATGCTCCGGGCAATGTCAAAGCTTTTCAGCTCCGCTACCCACGTGAACTGGCTGTGAAGCTACAGACTGCAAGGGGACAGAGATGGGGGGGCACTTGGGGAGGGCACAACCATGTCCATCTCTTGGGCCAAAAAACCAGATCCCTGGAGTAAGATATCATCTCCCAGTGAGACAGTGAAGACACTGGTGGGGGTGGCTCACAGCATCCCAGGGTGCAGCCACAGTGGTCCTGTCCCAATACAGAGCCTGGGAATTGCCAGAGGCTGCCCCAGCCTGTGCCGCTGGGATATTTTAGGAGGAAATGTTCTGCCACAACAGTGTTTTGATGTTAGTCCCTTCAGAGGGATAAACTGAGGCTCTTTAAACTTTCTTCAGCAGGGGTGAGTGGGGAGAAACAGGTTATTAAACAAAGCTTAAAAACAGGAAAGAATTTCTGAGTGTAATTAAAATCTAAACCATGATGGGATCTCTCCTGTTATTTCTCTAGAGGTGTCTGTTGTTGGAAACAATATTTCCTCAGCTAAGGAGTACTGCTGCAGGCGGTGAATGCTGCACAGACAGCACCAAGAGAAAAGGCGAGGGCCAGGAGACCAGGGACCTTGCTCGGCCATCGTACTGAGGACTCAGCTGGTCCCTTGCCATCCCCACCTTATTTGTCTCGTCATTCACAGATCAACCTGCTCTTTTGGGAGCGAAGGGAGCCAGCAGCTCACGGGGACAGCTGGATACCCACACCATGGTGGCTGGCCTGGGCAGGGGCACGGGGAGGGTTCAGGGACAGCGAACCGATGGGACTCGCACTCCAGCGTCAGTGGTCGGGCAGCAGAAGGTCACATCACAAGCAAAACAGGGTGAGAGCAGCTGCAGCTGGAGCCCAGCTCTGCTCACTTTGATCAGCAGAAGAAAGGTCAGGATGGCAACACGGCTGCTTGTAAGTGCCGTGAAATCAGGCTAATTTCTCGTTACTGGGGAAGTCTCTCCCTGTTATCTTGCTGGCACATTCTACTTTCCTTGGGCCATGTGGCTGCGATAAAGGGACGGAGCTACAAAGCACCTCCTGAGGGGTTTATGACCCCATGGAGTGACACAAAAGAGCATCTCAGCAGTGTCTGTGGGGATGTGAGATGCTCCGGGGGAGGCTGAGACAGAGAACACATTGTGATGAGATTCTGCTCTATTGCCACGATGCCTCTGGAGATGCCAGAAGGACATGAGGTCCTACCAGACCCCTCTGGGCTGGCAGATGCCCAGAAACAGGGAGCTGGAGCTCGATTCTTCCTTCCCCCTGCTCCTGGTCAGCAGCAGCTCTGCTGCATTCAGTGGCCAGGCTCTGTGGCCGCCGAACAGGGTGAGGAGGAGGGAAGCTCCAGCAATAAAAAGCAAGGATGAGAGCAGATCTAGGCTGGTGATGACCCATCAAACAAGGGGAACAAGCCTCTGTGCTGCAACAGCTTCTCACTGACTCTAAAAGCCTCTGAGTGTTCCGCTGATTTTATCTGAGCTTGGTGCATTGCACAGGGTTAAGTCAGTAATTGCAAACCCAACGTTTCAGCAGCTTATTAGGACACGACAGCCAGAAAGAGCATGTCGGTGACATTAAAGGTTGGATGTGGAGCTGTGCCTGGCTGTGCCAGTAGCTTCGTCCCCCTGCTTGCTTTCCAGGCTCTTTCCCATTGCAACACACACAGGGCAGCCTCTCTGGCAGGAAAAAACCAAGGCGGGTGGCTCGGTGGCTCATGCCCCTGGAGGTGTTTGGCAGAAGAGCTCAGAGCCACACGTTCACCTGCTGGGAACCCTGCGCTGCTCTCAGGGCCCAAGTACAGGCTCAGCAGCCAGAAACTGGCCCCGAGGTGAGGGCAAAAAGACTCTCCGAGTCTCTGGAAAAGCCTCCAACTGTTTGCAGAGCCGGCCCTGGCCGTGCCTGGGTCCCAGCCCTGCCTTCAGCCAGAGGCAGCTGAGCAGCCCTGCCCGAGGAATTGCTCCAGCCTCGCAAACTGCTCAGTGATGTTCATGAACAGCTCAGAAGTATCTAATCCACTCCAATAAATCTGAGCAAGGTATTACTTTTGGTATTAAACATGGATTTAAAAAAGAGTGCATTGATTTTTCTCTCTGAGCTGAACTTCATTGAGGAAAAGCTCAGATGTCCTACCACTGCAGCTGGAAATACAACACTGAAGTCACAGCTCTGACCCCATCAAGCCCTGCACCAGTCTGGGGGTTTGCAGAGCCCAGGAACCCCTCTTATTTCTCACAGGGTTGTCATCCTCCACTCTGGCTGGCACCTCCTCAGCAAGAGCCATTCCTCTCCAAAACCTGTGGCTCTCCAAGCATCTTCTCAGCCTCGCCGAGGATAAAACAAGCCGTGATTTAGCACCTGCCTCTCACAAAGGGCTGGCTGGTAGCTCCTGTCCCTGTTGCTCCTCAGGAAGCACCAGGGATGCTGTGCCCGGAGCACGGAGCAACACAA
>JAAGNO010020039.1:0-10359 GCA_033439905.1 Ceryle rudis
GACCCGCCTGTTGCTCCTAAGTCCCAACGAAAGCTCCCTGTTCAGCCAGGCTGGGCGTTTTCCCCACCAGCTGGTCTTATGACACATGGGGACAGCCTGCTCCTGTGCCTTTAAGGGCTTCTTCTTGAAAAAAGTCCAGCCTTCCCAGACCCCTTTGCCCTCTAGGACTGTACCCCAAGGGACTTTTCTCAATCAGTGTTCTAAACAGGTTGAAGTCTGCTCTTCGGGAGTCCATGGTAATAGTTTTGCTGACCTCCCTCTCCTTACTTGGCCAAGAATTGAGAATTCTATCATTTCATGGTCGCTAAGCCCAAGACCGCCTCCAACAACCACATCATCCAGCAGACCTTCTCTGTTCGTAAACAACAAGTCCAGCAAGGCACCTCCCGTAGTGGGATCACTTACTAGGTACATCAGGAAGTTATCTTCCACACACTCCAGGAATCTCCTAGACAGTTTCCTGTCTGCTGTGTTTTATTTCCAGCAGATGTCCGTTAAGTTGAGGTCCCCTAGAAGAACAAGGGCTTGCAATTTTGCAGCTTCTTCAGTTGTCTGTAGAACAATTCATCAATCTCTTCATCCTGGTTGGGTGGTCTATAACAAACTCCCAACAGGATATCTGCCTCATTGGATTTTCTCACTTTACCCATAAACATTCAACTGGTCTGTCACACTTGTGGATCTCCATGCAATCAAAACACTCCCTAATATAGAGAGCCACTCCATCACCCTTTCTATCTTGCTTATTCCATTTGTAGAGCTTATAGCCATCCATTGCAGCGTTCCACTCATGAGAGTCGTCCCACCATGTTTCTGTAACAGTGATTATGTCATAGCAGTTGTGGTGCACAATGGCCTCCAGCTCCTCCTGCTTGTTTCCCGTGCTGTGTGCATTAGTGTAAAGGCACTTGAGCCGGGCTAATAACTTAATTCCTAACAACGGCCTGCCACCCTTAGTCTCAACTCTAGTGGGCCTAGTTTTATCCCCTTCCCCCTTCAGACCTAGTTTAAAGCCCTTTCAATGAGCCCAGCCAGCTCATGCACAAGGATTCTTTTCCCCCTTTGAGACAGATGAACTCCATCTGTTGCCCACAGAGCCCGTGCAGGAGATGTGTATGCCCCTGCCAGACAATCAGAGACGATTCAGGAGCCACAGGGGGTGTGGCCCATCAAAAAAAAAATCAAAATCAGACTGAAATCTGCAGGTGGAGAAGGACCATCTCCAGATTTCTCTATTTTATATACTCGTCCAAAAAACTCCTAGAACACAATTGTTCATTGAAACTTATCACAAGGTAATTTTGTAATATAGGCTTAATTAATCTCCTTAGATTATTCTAAGATTATTTTTAGATTATTCCTTAGATTAATCTCCCTAGATTATTCTATCTGACAATTATCAGGTTTGTTTGGAATTTGCAGTCTCTGGGTGTCAATATCTCCTATTCACATGATATTTAAAAAAAAAATAAATAAATCACCACACTTTCCTGACTAAACCTAAGATGTGGTTGAAAGTTATTTGGGACAATCTTCATTTTCTAGCTGTTTAGCACTGTAAGAGCTGTATCTTCTGCATCTGCTTCTGCACAGAGTCTGCATTCTCTCAGGAAATTTCTTTAACAGTGCACAAGCATTTAAAAAATTGTCATTTAATAATTACAATAAAACATATATTTGGTTAGCAATTCTAATGTTAGAAATGTCTCCAAAAGGCAATGGGTGTCTTTGGCCATCACAAACACTATGTGAATACAATCACTGATTCGATGAGTTGTGCTATGTTTCCTCCTAATCATTATGTTATGTTACCTAGAGGAAGCAGAAGTTTTAAATAGATCCTTGGATGCTAATTACAGGGAGTACAGTAGAAATTTTGCCTTGATAATGTTCTCAGTAATTATCCTTTATGACATTATAAATCTGATCTTTTTTCAACTTTTATATCTGTGTGTGTTCCTATGTGAAACTCTTGAGTTTATTTAGAATTAGCAGCGGTTTTATTAATGCCACTCAACATTTTTGGTAATAAGCATATAGTGTAAAGCCTTTAAAATGCTTAATATGACACAACTTTTTGCTTAGATGAGTGTGATGAGAAATTATAAAATAATAAAACATGTAGCAGAAGGAATAATCTGAGAAAGGTTCAGGGGACTGAACAGATGGACTTGGCAAATACTGACGTCTATTACAGGTCATAATGGGATAATGAATAACCTTTGTTTCTTTGCAGCTTTTTCTTAAACCCTCATAATTTTGCTAGCTTTTCTTTTCCCCACCAGCAGCTACTGTTTTTGTGTTCAAATGTAGTAGGAAAAAGAGCACCTATAGGCTGCATTGCACTGGGTCATTCACCCAGTGTCATTTAAACCAAACTATTATCTTCTGCAGCAGAAGATTTTTTGTTAAGGCATGCAAATCAAACATAGAAACAGGCAAATGTTCTGGATAATGAATTTGCAATTAGCATTTCAACTTGTTTTACCTGGTAGGATAATGTGGTGGCCCTGTTGGAGTGGGGACAGAGGAGGCCACAGCAATGATGGGAGGGCTGGAACCCCTCTGCTGGGAGGCCAGACTGAGAGAGCTGGGCTTGTTCAGCCTGGAGAAGTCTCTGGGGAGACCTTCTTGTGGCCTTTCAGTACTTCAAAGAGCCTGTCAGAAGATTGTGACAGGTTTTTATCAGGGCCTGCTGTGACAGCACAAGGGGTGATGGTTTAAAACTAAGAGAAGAAGATTTAGACTGGAGAGAAGGGAGAAACTTTTTAGTCTAAGGGTGGTGAGACCCTGGCCCAGGTTGCCCAGAGAGGTGGTTGCTGCCCCATCCCTAGAACCATTCCAGGTGAGGTTGGCTGGGGCTCTGAGCAACCTGCTTTAGTTGCAGATGTCTCTGTTCCCTGCAAGGAGGTTGGACTAGATGATCTTGAAAGGTTCCTTCCAACCCAAACCACTCCATAATTCTATGATTTATACTGCACTTGAATTTTGGAATAATAATTAAAAAAAAAAAAAAAAAATCCTTCTTTTAGTTCTGATCTGAGCAGGGTGTATTTGGGGCAGAATCAGTACTTTGTAGCAGAAGGTGTTAGTGGAGTTTGCAGCAGTACCCACCTGCTACGTGTTGGGCAGGAGCTTACTAGCACTTACACAGCAGGCCAGTCAATGTTTGCACGAGTGCAGGGTCCATTACACCCTTTTATTTCCACTCCAGTCCAGCTGTGCCTTTAGCATTAAATAATGGTTTCAGCATCTGACTGTATGATACATATACAGCCAGTCCCTCCTAAGATAGCACTTTCTGATATGGGGCATGAGAATTGGTTGTGCGGTGGGCAAGTCCAGGATTGTGGGACGTGCAATGTTTTAGCTGGAGCTGCTTTGCCAATGTGTACTTTTGGATCATGTAAGAAAAAACAGATTCTTTGAAAGGTATGAAGGAAATCATGAAGCTCCCACTTGACAATATTTTCTGCTGCACTTAAATGACCAGGGCAGTTTGTCTTATCATAGAATCATAGCATGTTTTGGATTGGAAGGGGCCTTTAAGGGTCATCTGGTCCAACCTCTCCATTCTAAGAGGGAATGGTTTAAAGAAGAATTAACAGTATTTTCATGTGGGGGTATTTTCAAAATTGAGGTAAAGTAGAATGATTTCTGCAAGAACAACATTCCTATTTTTGTGACATGACTTAATCTGCACATGTTTGTGACCAGTATCCATTCTGTTACAATTCATCAGCCTAAAATTCCTTATAATCCTGGAGTCTGAGAAAAGAAAGGGTGCTCGTGTTTCAAGTTACATTTGTAAAATGTCAGCATAAACATCAAGAGGGTTCTGTACACAGGATGTAATGTGAAAGTCATCTATTTTTATATGTAAGGTGGTGTGTGGCTTTTCCGTTTCTGAAATAGACAAAAACCCCAATTCTCTGACAGCCTATGTGAATGAAAACAGTTATAGAATTAATTAAAAGACAACTTCCAGTGTCGAGACATTATCTATACATCGCTTAATCCAACTATTATATTTAGTTCAATACTAAGCAGTTTCTTTATGTAATTTATTTTATGGAAAGTTCTGTTCTTCAATAAACTGGTGCAGGCAGGTTTCACATTTGCCATACCTTCACCCATGGGAGAATTCTGTTTGTGCCAGTGAAATATGACATCTTGGCTTTTAGTTTTAATAAGCAGCTGACTGTGGTAGTGAGGTCCCTGAATATAGAGAAGTTCTTTGCTAGAGGAAAAATGGAAGTGTTTTAGTTAAAAACTCAAGTTGAAAGTCTTTTGGTGAAGGGAAGGTGACTCTAAAAACTGCAAAACAAAGTTAAGCCACATCAATTACATTACTACAGATACTTTGCTGTTTCTATTGCTGTGTGGTTTTAGTTGTCAGCAAAAAGTATAAATGCATTTGGGAGACCAAATACTTCCAATGCTAATAGAAATCCATGATTTGTATTATTAGCCAGCTTCTCCCTGGACTATAAACTTTAGGTTATAAACTGGGTTTTGGTTAGTGGTTTGGTTTTTTTTTTTATGACAAGGAGAGCTATGCAGGGTATGTGAGGAAAATCAGCTTTAAATATATTAAATTGAAATGATCAATATATTCTAGAAATATAAAATAATAATGCTTAAAGTGACAGTGAAATCTGTGGGAAGTTCTGAATAATAGTATATACTAATGTTTAAATATATTATGACAATCCCTCTTGAAAAATCAAACTGCAGCTCTGAATCATATTCTGATAGCTCTTATTATCTGAAATTAAGCTGAAATATGAACAGCCATTGCCTAGGATATGGATATAGATATATAGGGGGTTTAATACTATCATTTTTTAGCATTGGTCAATGTTTTTAAAGAAATTTCAGTCATATATTGAAATAACTGACTTCTAACTGTTTTCAAACATCTGGCAGAAATATCTTCCCGTATTTCCTGTAGGTCAATGTATATCCAAATTTATGTCTATGAGTTGTCCTTAAACTCACTAGCTGAAATTTTAAAACTTGCCTTAAGGATATGGATGCCCAGCTCTCATTAATTTTAATTAAATTAATTAATTTGGTTACTCATTTTCCATTAATTTACATTAATTTTGATGGGAATTGGGCATCCAAATCCCATAGGCAGGTTTAAAAATATCAGCCAGAATATAATGAATATCCAAGGGAAGTGAATTCCAGAGCGAGTTGGAACTTCTCAGCTGTCAAAGTTCTCCTATTAAGGGGTCATTTTGTTGCTTTGTATTGTTAGGAGTCATAACTGATGATCTCTCAGAAAAAAACAGCCTCTGACATTTATTCAGAAGTCATTCAGCAGTTAGAATTCTACCATAATAAAGCAAAAAAAAGCAGAGTAAGCCTAATTGTGGCTGCTTAGTGCTAAACTGTAGCAGCTTGTGGCATCCAAAGGTCAAGTAACTCTGCTCAAGCATGAGCATGAACACACAGATCTCATAGTACAGTACTGGAGTATAATGCAAATACCATATAAAGGTTTCATGGGCATATGATGTTGTTGCAGCAGTCACATTAGAGGACAATAACTGAATGTTTTAGACCAGCCGTGGCAGTCTGAGAGTGAGCCTGGCAATAGTACTGGGTCCAGTGGATTTCTCTGCTCTTCTACAGGTGGTGTGAGGTTGTCAGAATGGTGGACACCACTACCCCCATGATGACAGATGCAACAGGGCCAAGTGTGCTCCATAAGAGCACGTGCCTCTTTCAAGTGTTTGGTAAAAGTTCTTCTGCAGGTACTCGACCTGATCTCAGGGTTTTTTTCATGTTTAGATTTGTTTTTCTTTTCTCTTGTAACATGTGCTTATGGCTGTTAGCCCTGAGAAGTGTTTAGTTTAGATTTTCATTCATTTTCCTTCCTAGCCATACACTTAAATATCCTTCTGCACATTTACTTTGTGCTTTAAAGTTTAGAAGTGAAGTCCCTTAATCTATAAACAACTTTCTTACATAAGAAAAATAATTTTAAAATTAGATTTTTTTTCAGCACCTTTCATGTTACTCGATTTTTATTTCACAGAAGTTTTAAATACTGGAATTATAAGAAGTGTCTTTCTGCTCTTGTATTTCATGTATTTCACAAATCAAACACTGAGAAATCATTATCAGATATAAAGTTGGTGACCAATTCAACAGAAGCTATTATGAATCTTAACACTATGGTTGTCTTTTATCTTTTTTTTTTTTTTTTTATGTTTGTGGAAAGCATCATTCCTTTTTCTTTTTAATTAACAGATTGCTGCCACTTTTGTTTACAATAGAACTATGCTGGACAAATTAAATTTCTCCATTAGCAATTGAAAAAGAAGAGCAGTATAAATTGCAAAACAAGCAAGTCAAACCTACCTTAATTAATTTTATCGTTACTTTAAAAAAAAAAAATACAGTTTAGCCACAGAGGGGGAAAATGTCACTTAATCACGCTACATTTAATTGGAACAAATAATTATAGTGAAATATTAATCATTACACACTGAAGCCCCATTTAAAATGCAACAAGTCTGAATTGAAGCTAACCTGCTTCCTGCATTCATTTGACCTGTAACCGTGCTAAGGTGTGTTAATCTATGAATATTTGTAGAATATGTAGAAAATGTGAATATAAAATGAATATAACTAATCTATTGTATATGGAAATTGTCACTGTGGAGCCTGCATGCGTCCTGGAAGAAACATGAGCATGGAGTTTTCAAAGGCATTGCTATGTGCTGTCAGAATCCGTTGTCAAGTTTATTCCCAGGGGTTTTTTTACCACTGACTTCAATGGAAGCAGATTCTTAGTGCCAGGAGCTTCTAAACAATCACACTCAAGGACTGAGGGAGGAAAAAAAAACCACACACACAAAAAAAAGAAAAATCATGATTGCATCGATCAGTTTCTATTTGAATGTCCTCTCTTTTTAAATTTAAATTAAGATGGATTTGTTGTTCTGGATGGCTTAGACAGCCATTAATTATACATGTACATAATATTTAATTATCTTGAGTAAGTATAGCAATTTTCTTGGATTAGAGATGGATTATTCTGTTCAGATTCCAGAAATCAGGCTTTATGATGTTTGTCAGTTCATAATGAGCTTTGAATTCCTAACTGTAGTGTGGATATTAGGAATTTTTAAATGCTTGGAAATCCTATGAGTTCAGGAGCCACTGGTGGTACATATGTCCTCCTCCTTGATACCCAGGTGAAGTGAGAGGCTGTGAGATCATCAGCAACTTCTTCAAAGCTCCTGATTGCCTTGGATTGTGACCTTTTAGGCTACAATTCTGAAGCATTCATTCTCTGGGTTCATGTTTAATAAAATAGAAATGTTGCAGTCTAATTAGGCCCAAAGCAAGTGCATAGGTTGTAAACAGGGATTAGAGGCAGACTTTCATCTGAGCGTAACACCAACACCTTGTCTCTTTTTCACAGAATCCCAGCATGGTGGGGCTGGAAGGGACCTCTGCAGATCATCTGGTACAACCCCCCTGCTCCAGCAGGCTCACCCACAGCAGGGGGCCCAGTATCACATTGTCCAGGTGGGTTTGGAATCTCTCCAGACAAGGAGACTCCACAGCCTCTCTGGCAGCCTGGACCAGGCTCTGCCACCCTCACAGGAAAGAAGCTTTTCCTCCTCCTCATGTGTTCTATTTTGTGCCTGTTGTTCCTTGTGCTGTCACTGGGCAACACTGAGAAGTGTCTTGCTTCTTCCTTTTGACATACACACCACACCCCCTTTAGATATAAGTTCAGCCCAAGAATTGTTCTGTCACTGTTCCCCAGCCTTGCTGAACGGACCCAAACTCAATTGGGTCAAGCTGCTTTCCTCATCTCTTGCTTTGTGGTCAGAGCTGAGGAAGAGCACTGCACCATCTGCACTTGTGCAGAAAACAGGCAGTTTTGGGTGCTGCCTTCTCTACCACACCCTCTCTTCAAAGCAATCCTTGTTTTCAATATTTCTGTCTCCCCTGTGTCACAACACTTCCCAACAGTCAATCTCTAATTACAGGTGAATCACTGGGCATCGTTAAAAAGTCTGGCCCCTTTTTATTTTTAAATGTAAGGAAATATAAATGGCCATTGCCTGTATGTATACATCAGTACACCAACACTGTCTAAGAGCTCAAAGCTTCTTACATTTAACACCATTGAACACCATGTAACACACAATTTAACACCTGCATGAGGTCAAAACTGTAGATGTTACTGATATCTGCATCCAGTGATAGCATCAAAACACTCAGAAAAAAACAAAATATATATGTCTTTGAACTGTGGCAATGGTAAAATGTCTGCCAAAACCCCAGCCTGAACAGAACAAACTGCTAACTTTGAAGAAAGGAACAACCTAAGAAGCTTCTCCTGTTTGTAACTGAGCAGGAATAAGTAAGCACAGTGCTCAATTTGCTGCTAAAAAGTGCCCAGGAGTAGGTAGTCTCCAGAGGGGCATTTAAAAAATATTTAGCCCTGTGAGATAATAAGAGAAGGGGAAGTGAGAAGGAGATAGAGGTGTCTTCTGAGAATTTGCTGTTCCTCGAGTTCAGGTGAGTGGAAAAACCTGTGTGTGTGTAGTGGGGGGGGGGGGGGGGGGGCTTGGGGAAAGGGAGTGCCTATAAGCTATTTTTTGAGAAAGCTTTGGGGTTCAGGCTTTCTGTTAGGTGCCTTTGACAGGAGTCAGGACTCATTGAATGGATAAAAGGGGAGAGAAGAAAAAAGCAAGACTGAGGCAATTTAAGATACTATCCAGTGCTATATATCAATCAAAGGACATCTTTAATTTAAGCAGTGGTTCTCCAGAGAGTATTAACCTTTCTACCCTGCCTAGCCCCATGCTGAGCAGTAACTGCCTTTTCTTGTTTGTTTTTTTTTTCTTAAAAATACCTTACCATATCCACTGCCCAATGTTTAATCTGAAGGAGATGTATCCCAGAAGTTACCTGAATGGAATCATGCTAATCTACCTGCTCTGCCACCCAGTAAGGGAAGTAAATATAGATTGTAAATGGGGCTGATAGGAAAAAGGCAGGGGGGTGGGAGAATAGCGAGGCAGCAGCAAGAGGCAGCTTGGATGGCAGCAGAATGGCTGAAAATTCTGTAGTTAGCCAGCCAAAATGAGTCTGAAGGAAGCTGGGAGTGTGTGGATCAAATAGTCTGCCAGTGTGAATGTCACAAGTGTGCTGACATCGGTAAATCTGTGGCCATTTATTTCAGCAGGGAAGTTAGAAATGCTGTCACATTAATTATAGCTGGTACCTTAGGTTCCTATCCATACCCAGGAATGACCCATGGTTTATATTCTCTTATTCTCTTCCCTGTTTTCTGACCTGACTTTTGTAATGTCTCCTGAAATACTTGATGGTTTGATAGTGCATTTGGCATCCATGGCTTGGACATAATTAGAAAAAAAAACCCTCTCATTCAATATTTAAGTAACTGAGTCCTAGTTAGAATAAATTGTGGGTTTTTATTATTATTATTAGTACTGGTATTTTACATTTAACTGTTCAGTTAAGATGTAAAAAAAGAAAAAAACCAAACCTTCATATGTTGAAGCTTGATAATACACTTTTTGCCACTGAAATTCTGGTTGACATACAGAAAGACTGTATTGCTGACATGTTACTGGTGCTATAGCGGCAGAATCTGGTAGGTGGTGTCATCTATTTTATGTGCATAATGCATCAGTGCACAACATGAAGCCCTGGACCAGGGTGCCAGAGAGATTGTGGAGTCTCCCTCTCTGGAGAGATTCCAAACCCACCTGGATAATGAGATCCTGGGTGCCCTGCTCTGGGTGACCCTTCTGGAGAAGGGTTGTTGGATGAGATGATCTCCAGAGGCCCTTCCAGTCAGTGGTTTTGTGATTATAGTGTGTATTAACGTGTATCAGTGTTAAGAATTAATAAAGAACTGGCTTGACAGCTGCACCCAAAGAGTGGATGTCATTTGGTCTATGTCTAAGTAGAGGCCAGTGGCAAGTAGAGTCCCTCAAGGATCAGTACTGGGACTGGTCTTGTTTAACATCTTTGTCAGTGACATGGACAGTGGCATTGAGTGTACCCTCAGCAAGTTTACTGATGACACCAAGCTGTGTGGGGCGGCTGACACACTGGAGGGAAGGGATGCCATCCAGAGGGACCTTGATAGACTGGAGAGGTGAGACCATGCCAACCTCATGAAGTTCAACAAGGCCAAATGCAAGGTCCTCCATCTGGGTCAGGGCAATCCCAAGCACCAATACAGGCTGGGCAGTGACAGGCTCGAGAGCAGCCCTGAAGAAAAGGGCTTTTGGGTACTGGTGGATGGGAAGCTCAACATGAGCAGTGAGGGTGTACTTGCAGCCCAGA
>JAAGNO010020041.1:0-12018 GCA_033439905.1 Ceryle rudis
AATAAAAAATAATTTAAAAAATTAAAATTAAAAATTAATAAAGCAGGACATGTTTTAATTTTTTCAGAAATTTCCTCCACAACCTTAACTTTCTGTATAAGGTTTTAAAAACATAATCATTTGCAAGTAATATCTTATTTGGTTCCATATCAGGGTCACAGTTAAAGAAGACTGGATATCAGCTGAAGCAATGAACCAAAAGGAAGAACTAAACCAGTAGTTCTGGGTTCATAAGGCTTTGATGAATACTAACATTAGACCATTCTACTACTACTTAAAGTTATTTCTGGAGCGGTGTTCTTGTTCTAGCTTTAGAAAGAAAATCTCCAACCTGTTAGCTCATACAACTTATATTCACAAGCTAAGATCTCTAGAACAACCACTAATAAGAAACTCTTCTAGCACCATTCAAATAATCCATAGCATCTAACTGTTAATCACGATCTAGAGACATGTGGCATCCGTATGTTAAAATCAGGTAAAAATAGTTTCATATTTGTGCTGTGAGAGAGAGTATTAGTTAT
The DNA here is from genome assembly GCA_033439905.1 of Ceryle rudis. NCBI lineage: Eukaryota > Metazoa > Chordata > Aves > Coraciiformes > Cerylidae > Ceryle > Ceryle rudis. The sequence goes on from JAAGNO010020041.1 coordinate 525, forward strand.
TATTTGCACATAAAGTGATACCTAAACGAATAGCAACTAATAAGATGTGCCATAATTCAAAAGGGCACATCAAAGGAAAGTTTTAATCAGGATATAACCCTGCATATGCACCAAACCACACAATGATGCTTGTTCTCATCTCTAAATGGAAAACCACAGCACAAGATGAAATAGGAACTATGAAATAAGAACCATGTTCATCAGAACAGATCTCAAAAAAAGAACCAAAACAAAACAAACTCACACCGAAAAAAAAATCAAATTAATTAATCAAATATTTTATTTTATTCCTTTGACAATTCATAATCAAGGGGCCTGTTAACAGTCCACACAAATATTCTAAATATAATCCAGATTTTTTTTAAATCACAAAGTCAACTATTCAATTTACTGTATTAATATTACCCCTTACTATGAACAAACTCTTATTAAAAAAATTACATGTCTAATGATGGATACACAACCCACTTCTATATAAATGATTATTACTTATTCCTCAAAGTATGTACTAATATCTATAAATATCTTAACATTCCTTCAAGTTATCTCTGCTACAGCTATTCTAAGCAAGTATTTTATTGACACAATGTCATTAAACAGTGTAAGATGTCTGGTAAACATCATGTCATATGTGTATTTGTTTAGTATCAAGAAGAGTTCTTTCCTAAAACCAGGTACAGTTACAATGGGGAAATATTTAGACAAGCATAACTGATAATTTCACCTGAAAAATGCATTTATTCTCTCGGTAAAGTTACACACTAAACTCAGGCTAATTTTTTTTTTCTTTTTTTCACAGAAACCAGCTTACTAACAGCTCAGTTCATACTCAGCTGGATCAGCCATTCAATTAAATTTATTTCATTGCAAGCTAACAATCAAAACAGCCAACAATTCAACTAATATCTCCACATCCACATTCAAAGGATCTATTTCTTAATTTTCATTTTAACAAGAGCACCGTGGCTACAGAAGTATAGTCCTAAAGTAACTATAAAAAAAAAAAAAAAATCTATATTCCTTATGTGGATGAAAGATACTATCAACCCTCAACTCCATTCTTCTCCATTATATTTGTTGATGCCCTACAGCAGCATTTACCAGTTCACCAAAAAAAAATTACACTACTATCTTGAAACCAATAAAAAAAAATACAACTTATTCTTTAAAAACTGAAGTACTGCCTAAATTGTTTTCTATTTTATTCCTTTACTACCACTGAGATGAAAACTATTTTCTCAACACCTTTTTTTTTTTAATTTTTCCCAGCACAATTTAATTTTAGTGCTGTTCTGGCAAAAGACGAGTAAGCCTTTGCTAGGCAGTAAATGAGAAATTTACATATACATTCTACTAGAAACTTATATTCTTGCCCCATCCTAATTTTTTTAATCACAATTTTCACTGAGAGGAATCAACATTAGTGAGTATGTTTTATGCTATTTAGAATCAGTATTAAATAATGCTTGGCAGGTGAAGCTGATGGTCTCTGTATCTCCTCTCAATCTCCATGTGCTAAGCATATTCTGAAGCTGCTAATGCAGAAAAATTAACGCCTTAGGCTCAAGAAAAAACTTTCCCTTTTATAATTACCATGTTCTCAACGCCAAGTAAGCCAAAAAGAGTAAAAAATTCATGATATAACAGCTGCTTGTTTCAAGCAATACATTAAACAGGACTCAATTAGGTAGAAGTTTTTCTCTTGTTCTCCCAGACAATATTGGTCTCTCAGAAGATAAAATAGTTCAACTGTTCTATGTACAAATATTTAGAAAAGCTTTTAAAAATTCAGCCATAATACTCCAGTTCCTTCAGAAGCAAACTAAAAAGCTTCACACTCAAATGATTAATCCCAGTGTGCAGTAGCCTCAACACCATCATATAACAGGCTCAGCTAAGGGCTGAACCATGGGCATGGTGACCAATCTTTATCTTAGCAGGTGGGGTAAACACAGATCCAACCTGTTTATGTGACGTGTTTTAAAGATATAAAATAAGGGTAAATACTTTCAACATTATAAAAATTCCACCCTGACAAATATTTCAAAGTACTGATGATGTTACATTTAAATGCCACAAGCACTAAGTTAAATCTGCAGGAAAAATAAATGAAAAGCATTTTCACTTCAAATAAAAATGCATATGCAACAGTAAACAGAACCTCCTGAAATGTAAGGATGTGGTTGTACTATTTGAGCATGATGAGATAGATTTTTCTGTCCTACAATGAGTGTCTCACCATGAGTGTCCCTAACTATTCTGATAAACTGAACTGACCTACCAGAGGACAAAGCTGCAAAATCATCGGGCAGAGGCTGCAACACAAGCAGCTGCTTCAGCATGTATGTAAAGGATACCCCTGGTAATGAATTTCAAGCGCAACCTGAGGGCAGCCAGTGAATATCCAACACAACACTGCACCCCTGTATCTGTTCCCAGTGCTTTCCAAATCCCATGATGGCTCTAATCCCACTCCTTCTGGTGTACGTGCTTCTAGTTTGTAACTCTGCCTTCCCAAGACTAGCTCCCACTTGCTTTCAACAACTACCAAATGCAGCCTCCAGATCTCATCTGGACTTCCAACACACACCTAGTTCATCCCTCCAGCCAGCGCATAAGGCGCTCATCTGCATCTGTAAAACAACAGCTTAGTGTTACAGTTTACGAAGTACGGTGTGATCTTCCAACTTACTAGATCATACACAGTGAAATCCAAGCAGAGGTAAAGAGTTGTACATCTCTTCCAAATGAAATGGAGAGAAGTGTTCAATATCAAATAAAGCAGAAACTGCCCCTCTCCTTCCTTTTTCTTAAAATTCAAACGTTATCTGACTTGTATTTTTATCCATGCAATACTAAGATGCTACTTTAACACTAAACTAGAAGAAAGGAGAAAAGTAATAGGAAACAGGGTCTGTCAAATTATTTGCACTCACTGTTTCCTTGTTCAAAAAGTACAAACAAGGGACTATAACCATAGGAAAAGCATTTTTTTGCCAGTCTAGCACTCTTCCAACAAAAATACTCCTTAATATTTGCTTTTACCTTGAATAATATCATGTCAGAGTCTTTAAAACACTGCTAAGAACAGATGTGAAATTTCAGACAGCTACTGTGAACATTATTCTTACGTCTATTTCCAACTCCTTTTCCAATGTAGTAAAAAAGAATCTTTTGAACAGCTTTAACTATCAGCTTTAGATTGTCTACTCTAAAAAAAGAGTCCAGGTGACCTCACTGCTCCTTGGGAATGGCTCAGTGAGCCAAGACTGACCTACTCCCAGAGCGACAACCACCCAGCCAGCCACACAGCTCCCAGTGGCTGGGTACAGTCCTCCCCTGACCCAAGCTGGAAGGCTTGGCTCAGACTGGTGGCATTTCCATAACATGACTGAGATGAGGTTTCTTTGGTGAAACTATACCAGAAGAAATAGAACGTGCAAATCTAAAAATAAATAATATACTTGTGATCATCTTACTGCAATGCTAAGTGCCCCAAAGTGAGCAAGTAAATAATGAAAACCCCTAAACCATACATACAGTTTTTTAGATGCATGTTACATCTCCAGATACTTGTCCAGTCCTTGCTTAAAACAAACCTTACCAGACCAAAAAACAAAACCAAAAATAACCAACCACAAGCAAAACAGCCCAGGGTATGCTTTTTCCCAGCAGTTTCTGATAACCTAAAATGATAAAACAGTGACCTAATTTTTGAGTAATGAAAATCCTCCCAAATTAGTAATAACTGATTTTTCAATTCTTCTCTTAAAAAGCAAATGGATTATTAGCAAAAGAGAATTCAGATAATTATTTTCAAGCAAGTGGAGTCCCTTTCATCAGTGTATGACCTCTGAATGGTCCAGACATTACAACATATTCTGTCCCTGATACCAAAACCATTCCATTTTTAAAACTCAATTTAAAAGGGTTTGGATTTTTTTTTTCTATTAAAGAAACACTTTCTGAAACATTTTAGGAACCATGTTCTGCACTTAGTCCAAGTAAAGTATTATTTAAATCAATTCTGTTTGTTATCAGTGAAAGTCAATGAAAAATGACAAACAGAAGATGAGTGAAAGCATGGGAACTCACACAATTGTTGATGAAAAAAGTATTACAGATACTGCATGCATACAATTTGTAGAAATCATTTGAAAAAAAACCCCACCTGATATGGCAACTAGGATAAATACATGTCACGCAACAGCCTGGCAAGTATCAAATATTTAAGAGCAAACTTTTAATTTTACTTTTCTAAGCCTTGCAGCAAACTATATAATAATCTCAAATATCCCAATAACATCAGTAACACTTCAGCAGATCTTTCAGAGACTCACATCACAGTTTCAATGGCACAAAGCAAGTACAATTTTACTATACCTTTTTTTTCTTCATAGAAATAACTACATAGCATTCACTACACACTGAATCATTTTAAAGTATGTGTTATGCCTTCAGAACAGAAAGACAATTAGCTGCTGTTTTATAACAAACAAACAAAAAATCACAATGCACAACTGCATGAAAACAAAAAGAAGGAAGAATGCATGTCAACATATCACTGGGAAAGAGAGATCCACCACAATTCATGCTAGATTAGATTCTTCCTGTCCCAGTTCACCCAACTGTAGTTAATTATACCAACAGGCAACCACTCCATTTTCAAGTCCAGGTCACAAGGTACCCCACCTCTGATTTGTTTTTTCTTTCAAGTTTTCACAGTCTTCCCTTCCAGATTTTAAAGATAATTTTCTTTCTTTTTCTATGTCCTTTTCTTGGAGATTGTTCCCCAATTTTGCCTTCCAAGACTACCCAGTAATTACAAAGGTCAATAATAAAATTGAGGAGAAAAACCCAAACAAACTATGGCTGAATATTATGAAGTCATTTATAACTTTCCTAAGTCAAACAGGGAAATGTTGCTTTTAAACATATTCACCACAGGCTCTTCTCCTCAGACACATCTCTGAAAACATCTTTCACCTATAAACACCCAAAGCCTTTAGCTGTAAACTACAGTTTGGATCTACAAAAATCTTAGCTTTTCAAATCTGTTGTGGTATCATTACCAGGGCAGGTTATAAGGGGCACATAAAGGGAAACAGAGAATGAGTGGAAGTTGAGGACCTTATGAAACCGAGATACAGTTAAGACTGGAGAGTTTACTGGGGTTCTGAAGAGACACTAAGAAACAAGTTATTAGATCAATGGTATTTCCCTTTGTTTACTGCAGTAATTAAATTGCACTGACATTAAACTGCTTCTCTCAACAGGCTTGACCTTAAGAAGATCTCACTGGATGTTCAAGTTCTTTTTGAATCATAGAATCATAAAGGTTGGAAAAGATCTCCAAGATCATCAAGTCCAACCTTCTACCCAACACCTCCAGAACCCCTAGACCATGTCCTAAAGCACCTCATCCACACGTTTTTTGAACGCCTCCAGAGACGGTGACTCCCCCACTTCCCTGGGTAGCCTGTTACAATGCTTGACTAGTCTTTTGGTAAAGAAATTCTTCCTAATATCTAATCTGAACTTCCCCTGTGGCCATTTCCTCTTGTCCTGTCACTAGTTACTAAGGAGAAGAAGCAACACTGGCCTCACTACAACCTCCTTTCAGACAGCTGTAGACAGCATTAAGTTCTCCTCTCAGCCTCCTCTTCTTCAGGATAAACAATCTCAGCTCCCTCAGCCTCTCCTCATATGACATGTTCTCCAATCCCCTCACCAGCTTTGTTGCCCAAAAGTGAACACAGTACCAAAGCTGCGGCCTCAACAGTGCTGCGTACAGGGGCACAATCACTTCCTCCTGATGGCCACACCATTTTTGATACAGGCCAGGATGCTGTTTGCCTTCTTGGCCACCTGGGCACATTGCTGGCTCATGTTCAGCCAACTGTCAAGCAACATCCCCTGGTACTTTTCTGCCAGGCAGCTTTCAAGCCACTCTTCCTGAAGCCTGGAGTTGTTGTGACCCAAGGGCAGGACGTGGCATTTGGTCTTATTAAACCTCATACCACTGACCTTAGCCCAATGATCCAACATATCCAGATGGGCTCTGTAGAGCCTTCCTACTCTTAAGCAGATCAACACTCCTATGTAAATTTGTGTTGTCTGCAAACGTAGTCAGGGTGCACTCAATCTTCTCATCCAAATCATTGATAAAGATGTTACACAGGACTGGCCCCAGGACTGAGCCCTGGGAAACACCACTTGTGACCAATCACCAACTGGATTTAAATACATTTGATAACAACTCTTAGCTGCCATCCAGCACATGAGCCACAGTACAGCATTCACCAAGAGAACAGATCCAACAAAAAATAAACTGTTCTCTTCAATCAATTTGTCAATACTTTCCCCCCTAAAATACTAAGTTTAGCATTTTTTTGTATGTTTGTTGGTTTTGATTCTTTTTCAGGTAAAGAGCTCATTTCAGTACAAATGGTGGAGTCATGAAACCAGCTCTGTAATAGAAACAATTTGTTGTTAAGATCTTTGAGAAAATGTTCCTGTGTTATTCATCACTTTAAATGGGAGTTGTATTAAACTTCATTAAAGTTCATTACCTTCAGATACATTCATTCCTAGATGAGACTACGCTCATCATTCTGTGAGCACTGCTGATGCCTTCTAGCATCTGTGATATCTAGACTATCTGTGAGAAAAGCAGGGACACAGTAGGAGAGATGGGAAGAGTACAGGACAAGCAAGAAAAATAACAGAAGTAACAGACGGTGAGGACAGAGATACAAATCTACTCTGGAGCATTATTACCTAAAACAAGTGGCCCTCCACGAACACTCCGACCAGGCATCCGTGTTTGCCAATGCTTCTTTATGGACACAGAACAGCACACCTTAGGCTTAAGGCTCAGACCAACAAAACAGAACAAGGATTTCTCCATGAGCAGCATGTCCAGCAGATAACATAGAGAAACGCTGACATGAAACAGCAGTGTGTGTCTATTACTTGAGAACACTTATTCGAAGGAAATTATTTTCAACCTGGCAGCTTTAGAATATTCTTGGCAAAAGATACAGCTTTCAAATAAGTGGTCACACCTGCTAAAAAGAAGTGTGGTTAAAATACAACATTAGATTCACTTGTTCATGAAACAGAAAACATACTGAATCAGTGAATCAGAATTTCAGGTTTGCTAGCCTCCAGAAAATTAAATAAAACATGTATTTAAGTGAGCAGGCCCAACCAATGTGTAATAGCAAGCTTTTTTATGGATGCTCTGAACATACTTACAGGTTGAGCAGACTAATAGTGTTCTCACCACAAGGTCACAGAGTAACTTCCACTTCTGCTGCACTTTGGAGGTGACAGCTGGAATGAGGATCTCTGCAGGCACGTAGTACTGAATCGAATAGGTCACAAAAATCCCAAAGGAGTACAGAATTTTTACAGACTGATACAACCTGTTCAAAACATTTACACATGTTCATGTCAGTTGGAAACTCTTCATTAAAAAAAAAATAATTTTTGCTATTTTTCTTTTCTTTGAAGGAATTTTCTGTCATATGACATTTGAGAATTTACTAATGGCTAAGCAAGTGAACTCCCATAATTTTAATTAGATTCAGATTCTTTGCCTGCTACATAAATTCAAAGTATTAACAAGCTATAAGACCTATTAAAATAGAACTCATTCAGTGCTTTTTTCTTTTTTTTTTTTTCTCTTCATGTCAAGGTTTACAAAAATCCCCACAGTTGTTAAATTGATAACTAAAAAGACAGGTAAAGTAACTGATGTTTTTCCCTAAGAGTATTTTTGCTTAACAATGGTGGATTTTTACTAAACTTTTACATTAAAAAAACACGGTAAATGTAGGAACTCCCTCCAAACAGAAGGAAGATGTAGACAAAAAGACTATTTGGCTTTTCAGAACAGCAGGTTAAAATTTGCTTTTGACATGTACAATGCCAGGGTTTTTCCCTTTACTCTGAGAAGACCCTGCACATTAGAGAACACAACTAAATCCAAACTAGATCAGCCTTCATAAAACTAAAATCCAGCTCAAATCCCAAAAAAATGTATTGAGAGCTTCCAACACCACAGACCTAGGAGTGTTCAGTGGCTGTGTCTCTGTGCCACAGTGGGGGGAAATAAAAAGAAGATATCTCACACTACCACACACTGTCCATCATCCCAGTCTCTCCACAAACCGCAGTTCTGTGCCTACAGGCTTGCTTTGAGACAAAAAGTGATTTACACAGTCCTTATGTAGTAGGCTGAGGGCCACAATGACAGAAAATAGCCGCTACTCATTTCAAGAGATAAGCCAAGACAGAGTCAGTGATCATCACTATACCAAATATATTAATTAATTATACTAACACAATTTACTATACTAATAAAAACCATTTTACAAGTACAGGATTTCATTCTTCTCTTGCCAAATGATTTCTTTAACAGAGAAGCTACGGTAACTGGCAAAATAACACAACAGAGGTATTTTAATGTGCGGTAAAACAATAATTAAACCAATCCTGTTTGTGTTTCGTAACGAAGATGAAAACTGATCATGCACTATCATTTTGACAATCACTCTTTGCTATCAGGTAAGGATTGATCAAAAACTAAATGGAGTATCAGGTTGCTAACTCAATAAACAAAAAAAACCCCCAAAAAACTTAGTAGCATAAACACTAATAGAAAAATAAAGATCTATTTAAAGATTAATAGCTGTAATTGTGATCTAACCAATGAAGTCTCCATTTAAGAGCAGTGTGTTGATTTTGTCTGAGAAAATCCTAGAGAGGTCTTTTTTTTCCAGATAGTTTTGATGCCTTTCCTGCATATCAATTATTGCTGCCAAAACTATATGCACTCAGGAAGGCCAGAGTTCCAGTTTTCAGAGACAAACTAGTCATTCTGTTATAGAACACTAACTGTTACACAGATTATGTTCTATTCTCTTTTAATACCTTGCTATGAAGCTCTCTGGTAGAATAAAAAGACGTGCAAAATTTATCAATAGTCATGGTGATGATGATCAGAATAAACGGAAGGAAAAGTGCAAACAGACACTTTCATAAATGGTAGCTGGACTGTCTGATGCTCAAGGTATCATTAAGACCACATGCTAATAAGGAGATAGATAGATAGATAGATAGATAGATAGATAGATAGATAGATAGATATAATCCCAGTAAACAGAAAGATAACATCATCTGATTGCGAAAGTTATAACTGCCTACAAAACTGCCGAAATATGTACCCAGAAAAACTCTGAAAAAAAATGTGAGGCAATTATAAATCAGTAAACTTAAAGAAAAGCAGGTTACACAGGAGGTAATTATTTAGGAATTCCAAATTCATATCAAATACTTATTGGTAACAGGCACAAGATACATTTTAAGAAGAGGGAAGAATTTCTATTCTCATTAATTTCTTTACATTTTAGTATTATTCAACCCCGTACGTTGCCAAAGGACAGATGTTCAGAACATCCAACATAGCGGACAGTTTCTTTATAACAATACAAATCTCAGCTACATCTAACTTCTTTCTGGCTAAATTGGTTCAAAATATTCTTTACTATTCCAAAAACGTGAACTGACTCCAGATTATCCAGATTTAATCTTTATGGGGTTTTTTCAGACCTGGCAGTACCATCTTGTTAGTAAAGAAAAAGATTATCAGTATTTATCAGAAGAAAGTGTCACATCAAAGATTAAGACAAAAATCAAGAAAAAAAGTTCAAATCTATCCTCATATAAACTGTATCTCAGTGGGAAATATAATAAAAGGAGCTGTGAGGTATGGTGTAAAATAAGGAAGATTTTTTTAAAAAAAAAATGAATGTTTGAATGGCTGGCAGCCCTAACTTCAGTATAATTTTGCATGGACTTACTTCTTGCTTCCTTACATATATTGGAAAATAATCATATACTGGCACTGCCTTGACAAATTTTAGATAACAAATACCTTTTTCTTTTTTTTTTTTTTAAGATAATTAAGGTTTTTTAGATGTCATACTTTTGCTCTCATCTTTTGCTATGTAGTTGTAGCATTATTGTTTTTTCCTTCATGATCTGTTTGAAGATTTTCCTAAATCTTCGGCTTTTTGTAAACAAAATGTCTGCAGATCTACCCCAAAAGAATACCCAGAGAACTTAGTTTGAAAATTTCTGTTAAATTCTCAAAAAAAATAGAGTAAATCTTGCAAAAAACGTGAAGTGTGGAGCATCTTACCACTGTTACTTGTGGCTGAATAAACAAGAGACAAAGAATTATCCATGCCACCAACAGTTTTAAAATTAGATGTATTTTTAATCCATGATGCATTAATTACAAGCATTTGTCATAGGTCTGCTTACAGCCAACTGATACAAGTTATGAGTCTCTCGCTACGATTTTCTTTCTAAGAAAGTAATTAAGAACACAATCAAAGGGTTTGTGTAAAGTTTTGATTCATCTGTCAAGGGGTGTTGTGTTGTTCACAAATGAGAGAAAATAACTTCTCATGAACAACCTTTGACAGCAGAAGATGATGCTGAGCAGATCAAATCACTGATTAATTTGCTTCTGTCCTCAAAAAAAGGTTCATCTGCAATTAGAAAGCAAACTTGTAAGAGTAAGAAAATTAAAAAGAGCGGCAAAAGTAGGGAAAGAACAAATTGGGCCCTTATCTCTGTATCTCCCAAAGCCTGGCACAGGTCACTCCAAGTGTACTCCCTTTAAATATCACAGCCTGTATCTGTGTTAGTAAATCAAATCTGGCCAGGACTGCTTTTGGCCCCTTGGCCTATGGCCAAATGGCACAGCATGGCAAAATCTGTATCCATTCAGCTCAGCTCCTTCCCACCACAACAGGATGTCTCCATCATCCTTCCTTCAGATTCCTGGAATTGCCCTTTCAGCACAGTGTCACATGCTTCTCATCTCACATCTGCAGGTCAGTTCATCAAGTTTTCAATTTTTATGATACTGAAACACTAACAAGAAAATTAAAAAAGTAAAAAAACCTCAGCTTTTTTATTAGCTGAATAAATATACAGAAGGAATTAAAAGTGTGTATGTGGGAAGAAAGAAAAATACACTTTGACTAACAGGTCCTAAATTGTTTCCATGAATGGTTTGACTGTCACTGTACACAGCTCAATAAAGCCCCAAAGGCATATTCAGAACAACAGAAAAACTATGACATCACTTTACATGGGGACATGATAGAGGAGCTAGTTTAGGAGCCACTGCTTTCTTTTTGATTGCTGAGTAGCTTTAAGAAATTTAGAAGGAAAACAAGAGTCACATTTCTATCAGTTCTGCATCACTGTCCAGATTCCGTAAGCTTAAATGGATTTTAGCTGGTTAATAAAAAAACCTGAGTATCTACCCCCAATTCTTCAGATCATCCCAAAATTTTAAATCTTATTTTTTATTATTTTAGAAGGAGATTAAAAAACAAGAATCTAAGCTTTAATTATACAGTAGTTCCAAGTATCTCCATTACACTAAATATTTTTCTAGCTCGACAAG
>JAAGNO010020041.1:12118-37425 GCA_033439905.1 Ceryle rudis
TTACATATTCTAATTAATGTATTATGCTGATCAATGATTTGTGCTCCAAAATACATTCTAAACTAGAACTGCAACAAAATACTTCTCCAAAAACTATGATCTAGCTGAGTATTTTTCTAATATGAGCAGTCCTCTATTTAAATTAAACTTCAGGACTCAACTGGTCTAGGGCCTGTGACCAGCCTTCTGGTCAATTCATCTGTAAGATCATCAGATAAAACTCAGAAAGAAGCAGAATCCTAATCTTCTTTATCAGGAAAGGTTTATTTTTAAGACAGAGATTGTCCAGCTGGAATTAAACACATAAGCCAAGTCTCACTGCTTGCTGGGGTGTTTCACATGACTGCTTGCTTATAAAAACTCATTCGCTCCTTGCCTTTCTCTAGTTCTATCTGGCCACTTACTGGATTTTTATAGGAGGACCAGATAACAAAAATATTATCATATTGTTCACTGGAAATTTGTTTTGCTAGCGCAGTTAATTGCACACATTTGCTCTTCAGCACTGTATCAGGTAGACCCTCAGTACTGCACAGCAATAGCATAGTACATCACACAGCCCATGGGCGTACCGCTGAGCTGCTTCTCCTTCTAATTTTGTTTGGTGCTCTGGGGTACTATCCAGGGTGAGATGAAAACAAATGACTTTGTTATCTCTACATGCGTGCCTTGAGCAGCTCTGAGGTTATTAAACTTATAATGCCAATTCTCCACCAGTTTCCATCTCTTATTATCTCTTTCTTTGCATTAGGTTTGTAAAGTCATCAGGATAAATATCACCTTCTCATCACATCTGTAGTGTAGCCAAGAGCTATTTGGAAACTCTTATTTGAACAGCCCTATTAGACAGCAGGGTTGCAAAATAAAGCAGAATATTACAGCAGAATAAAAATCATCCTGTTGCTTGCATGAGCACAATAAAAAGCAACAGTGTGAGGAACCTCACCTATATGCTACATTCCTCTCCCTCCTCCTCCTTTAAGAGCACTTCTCTTAAGGTAAAAATAAACACAGATCTACCATTTAAAACAAAGTTTTCACTAACCGTATCAACAGCGACCAGTACCATGTAATATTATCAACAGATGTATTTTCCCTTTCAGGTGCATCATATAGACAGAAATGGGTACATTAAGTGTTTGAAGACTACTGGGTTTTTTTTAATGTATATGTTCTGTTCAATAAAAGGATACAATTAAATATGTATCATGAACAATAGTTCCCAAAAATGAGAACCATAAAATAGAAAAAAAAAAGCAACAAATGGGGGGAAGAAAAATGAGGCCCAAAACTCAGTTTTTACTACAAAACAAACAAACAAACAAACAAAAACACACATACAAAAAAGCACACAGAAAAAAAATCAAAAGAGTAAAGATGTGAAAATTCTTTCAACCAAAAAAAATTTATCCTGCAAGAGCCGTTTCATTATCATTTCATGTATTTACCATTGGAATCAGTCAGGCAATTAAAACTTTTAAAGTACATTACAAATGAGTAACTCACACTAACTCCAAGAAATGAAAATTAAAAAAAGAGAAGAAAAAGTAACATTTGAAAATGAAGAACACTCTTTAAATCCGTTCTTCTCTTTTTTAAACAGTAAAGAAAAAAAAAGTCAGCATTTAGTTGAGCAAAGTTTTTGAGATTTCACTACTTCAATATGCTACCACAACAGACACCAAACAAATAGATAAAACTCTATAACATGTAAGGCATTACTTGGTAAGAATGAAAATAATTCAAATTCTTTTCAGCTTTTACACTTGGGCGCTGCTAATATACTTAGTTTTAGGCCCATAAGACATAAAGGTACTCAAAAAAAAAAAAATTAAGAGTTCTATTTATATTCATAGCTGCAGTATATATTTATCCATAGATAGATACAGAACTAACAATGCACCAGTTGAAATAGTATTCAGTGTTTCTTCACCACATGACATGTGGAGCTTTCATAGCATTAAAAAAAAAGCTACATAAAAATTACAATATCCCCGAGACACTGGCAAGCACAAGTCTCATTTTTGTGATAGGAAGTCATTATTATGCATTATCCGTGGATTTGCATCTGAACTACAAAACTATTCAGTTTTGTTGTCTTCTATTGTAGTTGTTTAACTGCTTAAGTAAGCAAATCTACTAAAAAGGGCCACTATATTACCAGGATAGCAGAGTCAAAACTAGCTGGTTTCAGAACTGCAATATAGCAGCTGCAAACAGCATATTCCTCGCTTCAATACACTGGGAACTACCTCCTGCTAGTGACAGAACACTTTACTATAAAGATCATTACTCTATTTCCATAAGCAATTCCTTTTAATATGCAAGATATTGCTGGCTAGGATCATAGCTCAGCTGCAGAAAGTACAGAGATACTCTATAAAATCTAATGTTAAAACAGCTCGAGCATCTATCAGCTATGACTGCACTGATGCATGGAACAACCTTTACGATGTTTTTGCCTTCTAGATTACTGAGTTTAAGTCTCATACACACTTACCATATATCTTGTGGCAGGTTTAAAGTTATGCTGCCTTTGATTTCATCCCCAAAGCGCAGATACCCTAGAGTGGCTAGTGAGATATACAAGGTCATGACTATTCCCATGCCAATGTTCAGTGCCTGTGGGAAACGCATGGTGTCCTTCATTCTGTTTTCCAATGGGAGTACCTGGAAATAGAGGGAGAATAAATTACATTTTATGTCCTCACAGTAAAACTACTTTTCTCCCCTCTTTCAAAGACAATTTCCAAAATATAGGTGATTTTATTAATACATAAGATTACTGTATAATAATGTATTATAGCCAGGAAGATCACAATGTTTTATGCACCCAATAGAAATATTCAATGACTGAAAAGCACCTATCTTGGTTGGAAAACAGCATCAGCGTGAAAATATAAAGCAGTATTTATAGGTTAGAAAAACTGACAAGAGAAACTTAAGGTACCCAGATGAAAACACAGAGGCAATATGAGTAACATGAAATCTTTTTGTAACAGAATTGTTCAGAATCCAAGGGCAATTCTATTTTTATTAGGTACATCTGTACTGTCAGTCTCCATCACAGAGAAACCTACCATGCACATGGCTGACACACAAGCTCACGCTCAGCAGTCAGTCTCAGCTCTCCCCAAGCAGAGGGCAGCTTGACTCCATGACTACCAGAATATGTACCCGCACTCTTTTTCATTTTGCTGACAGAGACAGGGCCAGGAGCACCAAGCACTATTTTTTCTAAACGTAGCAGAGGTGCTTTGAGCCTGAACCACAGCCAAGCAATCTTGCTGGGCTTGCCACCACTTCATAGTGAAGATACAGGCATTACAACCATTACTGCATGCAGTCTGCTGGAGTGACTGCCTTTTATGTGTACTGTACAGTGTACAGGAGAATATACTTAGCAAGTTCCAACTTAGGTTTTCAGCCACCACACGAAGGTTCCTGGCAAAGCAGGAAATTCAATTAACAAGCTCACATGTTGCTCTTTCCACTTTGAATTTCATCTTCATAACAGAATCTTTTATGTCTTCATTAAGACACAAGCTGCAGGTACCGGGATGCTCCTAGACAAACACACCTTCCCCATCTTTTTCAGAAGAATTGTACATTCACCTCAGCTACCCAATATGGGATATAGTTCAAGATTAAAACACCTAATTTTGTATGCCTACAGATTAAGTAAAATGTCTAAGCTTCTGTAACGAAGATTGGTAACAAAAAGCTACTCAATACAGTCAGCAGAATAAAGACTGCTGTTCAGCTTATCTTCGAGTAGACACGCAGGTTATATTTGATTAACAGGATGTCACTGTAATTAAACAAGCTTGTTGTCTCTGGGTAACACTCATGTCAAATCTAATACAGAGAAAACAGCTTCAGTGAAACAGACTTGCCGTGTAAATGCTACTGTCCATCATAGAAAATTGCTTTTTAAATGACTGGATATTTACTGTTTTCAATTTAACCAACGTAAGTTATGAAAAAAGCAGATTTCATCTGCTAATTAACAAACAAGATGGTATATTTGAACTGCTGCTGCATTTTTTTTTCTACAGGGTAATCATTCCTTTCCTCGTGCTCACCCACTGATACTCACTTCCTGACCTATTGTTGAGTATCTCCACTGTCAATTTATCTCACATTATGTTTCTCTTATGCTACAAATCTTGAAGAAGTCATTTGATACTTGGGAACAGAGAGATCTCTAAAAAGATGTACATTTGGAGGCATTTTCAAATTTTCATTCATCTTCAATTAAAATACATGATACATCTTAACTAAGAATCTTCTTTATAGAATTCAGAGCCTCTACTGCTGACATTTTCCCTCCAGAAAGCAATCTGAGCTTGGAATGTAACTTAATCTGGTGCAGAACAGGCAGAGTTTCAAAACCTAAACCAATTTTTAACTGACAGCATTGAGCAGCACAAAAAAATCCAAAAGGAGACATGTGGCTAGAAGTATTACTTTGCTGACACAGACAAAATACATTCATTTCTCTAACTAAATTAAACTTTTTTGTCCATACTGTATGTACCAAGTCATCTTTTTATACTTCACATGAAAATTTACTCGGTAGGACAGACAGCACTCAGACTCTCTTGGCCTCAGTTGCAATTACATTTTTTTAACATACCTCCATATTAAGAGCTTTGAAGTATGCAAATTATAGGCAATTTTTTACTTCATGTCAGTTTCCCATTTTTGACTTCCTACAAATAGATAGCATTTGAACCTATACAGCTAATAAAAATGCTCATTCAGTGTGTGTCTGTTAATTCTCTGGTAAACAGAAATGGAATATATTTTCTGTATAAGTTATGCCATGTTCTACAGCTTCCAGGAATCTTAACAAGCACCAATTGTTACAGTAAGATCTTATTCCAGGCTAAATTATCTCTGCAGCACTCTAATGGCCATTGCTTGTCCAGCTTACAGATATCAGGAGTCTCTTAATAAGTTCACTGGGCGAGAGATTTGATATCCAGAGTCTCTGGCATTCATTTTGTAAATTCCTAGCAGAGGGACAGCAGTGAACTCATAAAAATCACAGAATCATTAAGGCTGGAAAAGACCTGTAAAATCATCAAGTCCAACCATCAACGCTACATTACCATTAGCACTCAACCATGTCCTGAAGTGCTATGTCTACACATATTTTTAACACCTCCAGGGATGGTGACTCCACCAACTCCCTGGACAGTCTGTTCCAATGCCTCACCACTCTTTCATTAAAGAAATTTTTCCTAACATCCAATCTAAGCCTCCCCTGGTGCAACTTAATCCCATTTCCTCTCATTCTATTGCTAGTTATTTGGGAAAAGAGACCAACACTCACCTCACTGCACCCCTTCTGGTAGCTGTAGAGAGCAATAAGGTCTTCCCTCAGCCTCCTCTTCTCCAGACTCGACAATCTCATTTCCTTCAGCTGCCCCTCACAAAACCTGTTCTCCAGATCCTTCACCGGCTTTGTTGCCCTCCTCTGAACTCGCTCCAGCACCTCAGTGCCTTTCTTATACTGCAGCACCCAAAACTGGACACAATACTCAAGGTGCAGCCTCACCAGTGACAAGTACAGGACACCATCACTTCCCTACTCCTGTTGGCCATGCCATTCCTGATACAGGCCAGGATGCTGTTGGCCTTCTTGGCCACCTGGGCACACTGCTGGCTCATGTTCAGCTGGCTGTACACCAGCACCCCCAGCTCCTTTTCTGCCAGGCCCAAGCCTGTAGCGTTGCCTGGTGTTCTTGTGACCAAAGTGCAGAACCTGGCACTTGGCCTTGTTGAACCTCATATCACTGGCCTGGGCCCATCAAGCCAGACACATACACAAACAAAGATCCAGTACAGATACTCGCAGATCCAGAACTTGGACACATATCTCAGCCATGAAAAAAAATCTTAAGCTTTTCCACCATGCCACCTGGCAAGAAAGAGATCCTGGAGACTGACTGTCCCTCTGAAATTGCACAAGCCATCTGTAGGGGACTACTAATAGGCAGAAAAATGTCCTGTGGTTTCACAGTCAGAGGGTGCTCAGTTCAAAGACTACAGGGCTGCTCATTATGATTCCTTCTTTCAGACAAAACAGCCATACAAGCTACTGATAAAAATGCAGAAGATAAAGAAACTTCCCACTTTTTGGCTACATCTTCAATTGAAATAGCAAAATGTTACACACACATGACAAATACTGGCTATGGCGATTCTCAAAGAAAGAATTTAAAAGAAAAGTTATGTTGAGAAACTACACCTGGTTACCATGTCACCCAGTACAAGAGAGACGTTGACAAATGGTGGAAGTTGAGCTGAGGGCAGTCAAGGCAGCTAGCAGGCTGGAGCACATGAGAGGCAGAGAGCTGAGCTCACTCATGCTGAAGAGAAGGCCAGGGCAGGGAATCTCCTTGAAGCCTTCAGCTAACCAAAAGAAGAGAGGGCTTGCAGAGAAAACCAAGCCCATTTGTAAGAGGTGCACTCTCAAACAATGAAAAGCAACAGTGACTAGTTGCAGTAAGAGGAATTTCAGTTGGACAGAATGAAAAAAAAAACCAACCAAACCAACAAAACTTAAGAAGAAAACAGCTAATTGCTGAAAGAGGCTACCAAAAGGTTGTAGAGGCTCCATTCTCAGATACTTTCATAGCTCAGCTGAATAGGGTCCCAAGGAAAGTAATCCAATTGAAGTTAGACCTTTTTTTTAAGCAGCAGTTTGAACTTGTCCACTTCCAGAGGTCCCTTCCAACTTAATTTTAATGTGGTCTTATGGATAAACATTGTTATTTCCAGCAAGATGCTATGATTTCTCATAGGTCATATGTGAAAAAACTGAAGAAGTGATTATTATGAGAAATTCAATCTAGACATCAATATGTGAGTTGAAGTAATGTGAAATCAATCAAGAGCAAGTACCATTTACAATCCCTCACAGGCAACCTACAACTATTGTTCTATTCTATTCTTAACAGCTGTTTATATTTTAGTTTTTAATTTTTAATCCTTTCACATTTTAACAAACTTATTTTTACAGGGATACAAGATTGTCATACAATCAGCTCCCTGAAACTTGGTTCATAAGGGAAAAAGAAAGGCCCAGTGACATATACTACATTCAATGTGCTTAAGTCCAGAGGAATCATGCAAGTGGTTTGTTTGTGGGTTTTTTTGTTTTGTTGGTTTGGGTTTCTTTCTGTTGTTTTTTTTAATTGCTACCAGTACAGGATCTACCTGTACAGCATCTACAGCATGCTAATGCAGCCTTTCCTGCACTCAGTCCAGGTGAGAGTGTCCACTCCCTTAGCGGGGAGCCTTCCAAGGTTCAGGTGCTCTCTCTAAGCACCAGTAGGTGTTTTGAGCTGGCTGCTGTCACTGCAGGAGATGCTTCCCTGGACAGAACTGACCTCCAAAGAAATTATGCAAAGAACTTGGATCAGGTTCATCTACTCCAAACAAGCTGAAAATTTCTATACCTCACAGGATTATCCTGAAACCAAGTAACAACCAATGACACATGTATTGCACAAACTCCCTACTTCCTAAACTGCTGAATTCCATCAGGATCCAAAAGATCTGTGAAGTGTTCATAAGGAGGCAGAGGCTGATGGGAGGTACAACGTGAGCCAGTGCTTGTTCTGACAGTGTGTCACTGTTGAGCAGCTGCTGGATAGACTCTTCACTCTAAATTTATTTCCAGTCCCTGTATAGTCTCTATTGCAACAACTTCAGAAATACGAACATTAACTGAATGCAAAAAGAGATAGGCTACTCTTCACAAATGCTTTTTAGTTTTGGTTTTATTGCTTCTTTTTTGGAACACTGAAGCTGATCATGCTTCCTTGTCCTTTTTTCTGGAGTCAGAAATTAATTTCACTCTTCAATTCTTTTAAATTATTTTCTTATAAAGCTTTGAGAGTAAAAAATCACACCTCTGATTCTCTCTCTCTGTTCAATACTTGCATCATAATATCTTCTCTCAAAAGAGATGTTGCATCAATTAAGTACCTCACCTCTACACTTGTTCAAGCAACCATTTCTGCTCTAACAGCCAGTATCATTAATTTAGTCCAATACTGCCACACTCGCCAGACCTATAACCTATCACCACATATACAACCAACACATATTCTAGTGATAGGAAGTACTATGGTCAGGGAAAACTTTGGGGAATAGTCTTGTCTCCCAAGCAAGTTCACCAAGGACAGAACGTTGGAGGCAAGAGAACTGTGAGATCAATGAGATGATTTAAGTTTCAGAGTTTCAAAGACTTTTAAACTTTTTTTTTTTAATGAGTCTTTCCCATGCTTCTGATTTCTATGCTCTGCTTCCTTCATGCTCTTTCTCCCTCAGCTCACACTAGAGCCTTGTCATAGCCCTAAACACTGATGAAATCTGACATTTAGATAAAATTTATCCTTCTCATAATTTCTCATTTTCCATCATTTTTCTCCTCTGCTTCTTCTCTGTCCCCTGCTCCACAGAGATCTTCCTATCATTTTTGAGACATTGGAACATGTCCCACTATTCTCTTCCTTGATACTTAATGCTTGATTTCTTTAGTAACTACTAATGTTTGGTTTCTTAATTTTCAAAACAAACAATTCATCTTCCTTTCATCCACCGAATAAACTCAAAACTACCCATATGGTACTGGCAAAGAGCACAATTAATGCTTTGAAATAAACTGGCTAATCTTCCATCATCCATAATGCACAGTTATCTTCCCTTTCATTTCAAGCCGCATGAAGTAGGTATAAACAGCCCCCAGTAATAGCACTGTCTCCTCATTCCTTTCCTTGAATACTCTGCTCCACTCAGTCTTTCTACAACTAAGCTGCAGGCAACTGTCTACTTCTAATCAGAAAACTCTACTGTATGCTGTATATGACTGAACAAAAAAAACCACAAGAGGATTCAGCCTGCAGATAATCAGATAAACTGTGATTTAATTGTCATGGCCCCTAAAAACTAATCTTGTAATGGATAACTTAATAGCAGACATGCTTAATGTTTAAATACATATGGTCATCTTTTCCTTGTTAGGAAATACCACTAAAATGGCAAGAACGAAGCAATCCTCCCCCATTTACACTTTTAAAGTATTTCACATAGAAGAGGCAGCTATACGGACTTCTTGATTATTTTAAGGTACAGCCAACTCGAGAATTTGGGAAAATGAAAACCAATATATTCATCAACATTTACTCACTTAAAAAAATAAATCTATCTATAATCATGTCCCACTGCAACAAAATAAACCTATGTTCATTCAAAGCAAAAAAGCTGAAGAAGCTACACTGTTGTTTTACTTGCCCATTCTTGTCCATCTCCTCTTTTACTGTACAGGAAAAAAAAATTACAGAATATTTTGAGTAACAAACTTTTATTCCATCATTTTCAGATACATTTCTTAAGCTCGCTCTCCTGAGAGATATAGAATGTCACTATTTTGCAAAGAGTGCAATAAACCACTTAACTTTCCTTAACAGCTCCTCATGACTGCAAATAAAAGGGTGGCTACTATTACTGAAAAGTTAGATGCATGCCAAATGTGTGACCATACATTAATTTTTATAGTCAAAGGTTTACAGAAAAAAAATAAATCTAGAAGCCACGGTCTCATTACAGAACACCACCTTCTGCAATCTGCCGAGCAATTCCAATCACTCCAAAAAGCAATCTTCTCATATTCCGGCAAAGCAAGCTTCAAACCTGTTTCACTAGGAAAAAGAGTTGCTCAGACCCACAAGAAAACAAAAAAAAACCACCAAAACAATACCAACAACCAAACTATTGCCCAATACTGACTGCCCTGAAGGAATTCTATAAATCCTACTTAGCTTGTCATTTGAATCTAGTGTTTTCTCCAGGGTCTTTTTTTTTTTCCTTTTTACTTTTTTATGCTTAAGAGTTTCTTTATCACTTCATTATGGCATTTATTAATCTTCAACTTGTTCTGAAATTGAAGAGAAGTTATGCAGGTCTGTGTACTATCAAGTCTTATCTGACTTTATTTGTGAATGAAATCTAAAATATTTCCCTACAATGAAAACTGAAAACTATAATGCAGCATCTTAGTTCTGTCGTGTTTTAAAGTATGTGACTTACCAAACTCATTCAAGTGTTATATGCTTTTCTGTCCCTTATGTTAGTACACAATTTTATCCAGCAAAAGATGTATGTCAATAGAAAATTACATTCCTAACCAATTAGACAGTTCCATACCCACTGTAGTTTTACTGCCCCTACCCCGTCATTGCATTTGGAGCTGCAGCATACAGACTACACGATACTACATTCTGACACGTCCTCTATAGTTTATGCTACGCTCAAAATTTCTGCAAGATAAGTGATAAAAGAAAATAAGAGTTAGAAACACAGCAAGTGTTGCTGGAGAGTATATTGCACTGCAGTATTACATAACGGTATAGTACATGACCAACTATGACTGGACTCCTTCTGGTTCTTAAGTTAAAAATTAAGTTTCCTAAAGCTGCAATGGCCCTTAAACTTTTATGCCAGCCAAGGATCAAACCCACATCAAATTCAAATTACCTTAAAATAAGTCATAATGATAAAGTTGTCATCTATCCATAACTGCTTCTTTGTAGGCAAGAGCCAAACAACTTAGGAACTTCAATCTGTTTCAATACAAATTTTTTTCAAAAGAAAAGTCTTCCCAAAAGTTCTTTTGACTTTTATCCAAAATGCTCTTCCACCCACATGTTGCTTTAGCTTCTAAAGTGACATGGGACAAATTATACATATATTGCCATGTCCTGCACGGGGCTGAGCAAAACCCATGACTGCTGAAACGAAAACATAAATTACAATATTTTTCATCAAGGATTAATGAGTATCACAGGAAATGAACAGAATTAAGGATCCTGCAAAGTTTTACAATTCTAAATACAGAATTTTTTCTAACCTGGGATAAGGAACATTGAAAACAGCCAAGCACACTCCTGGACCGAGACAATTAAAAAACAAGACCCCAATATAGAAAGCCCAGCAACAGAATGGGGTTTGCAACTCATATCTTAATTTTAAGGTGATCATCGTCAAAATAAATAATCATTGATCATCGTCGAAATAAATAATCATTCTACTTTGAAAATAACCAATCCATCCAAATTAGAAGGAAGGGAAGACACTGACAATTTTATTTGCTTTTCTTAGAAGATCTGAAAGTTTCATATACTTCTGTTTGACACGAGAGCATGGCACCCTGACAGCTAAACTACTCATTGCTTTTTCTGTGATGGACTAAAACAGTTCAAGGATAAGACAAGTTGAAGAACACAAAAAAAAGACAAGTTGAAGAACACAAAACAAAGACAAGTTGAAGAACACAAAACAAAGACATGTTGAAGAACACACAACCACTTCCTACTTTAATTTGCTTTCAAATGCCTTCAGCATTAAAACATTTTCCTTTCCACCTCTCCCATTTCCTTTAGGATTTTTCTTCTGCTGCTCTTAAAAAATCAATACGATTTTTAAGCCACAATGTTTATTAAAGAGCTACTACTGATGCTTGTGAAAATGTTCAACAGCATATGATTAGGGCTCTTTAAAATCCAGGAGAACACGTTCTCACAAAAATTTTTGGGGTTCAGAAACACTATTCTTCAGTGAACATTCATGAAGATTACCCAGTTTGAAAGTCCTCTGACAAAATCATAGGTCTATTAATATCTAGTACTTTAAGCCATACAATAAAATCACTTTTCTTAAAAAAATGTTGTCTCCATCATGCTTGATCCAATAAATGGAAATTATTCTATGGCATGAAGTAGATTTAATGTACAAAATAAATATGTTGGCAAAATATTTAAGAGGTAAACTAGAAATTCAATCTTATTTATCATTATGTATACACACATGTAGACACACTGCAATGCTACCTTCAGCAGTGAAAAGGCTGTTCAGAGGGGGGGGGAGTAAAACTACTATACATGGTAAAGTTAAGATGCTGTCATTTAAAGGTCTAAAACTAAGAATTTATTCTAGTTACCTGCCCTCTCCAGGAGAAGTTAGAAACATTTTTGCATCTTCACAGCTATATTCTAAAGGTTTGTCATATAATGAAGACTCATATTTAAATATTACATAGACAATTCCATACACTGAAAATAAGTATTCACAATGTAACAGAAATGAGGAAATCTCACCTGAGACCACGACAAATAAGTGCAAAATAGCAGAATGTTAGGATTATTGGATGATGGGGGGAGGGGAGTGGAGGCCAAAATTTTGACACCAAAAAGCAAAATAAAACTACATAAAATATTTCTTCCTGAAATTATTTATCTATGGTGCTTAATTATTTGCAAAATTAGTGTTAAGTATTTGTCTCACTCTGTCTCTACTGCACATACACACTTAAAACAGACAGGTTTTCCATTTAAGACAGAGTCACATCCAAACAAAAGAATTAGCTTTTGTGCCTCACTGAAGCCATGTGTATCAGATTCCAAACCAGACCTGCCACAAGGTGGCAAAGCAGAACATGACAGCCTGGCACGCTGTCACTCTTGCTCTTTTCCCATTTCTCCAAAGTCACTGAATCACGTAATAATTAAGAAACATTTCAGGCAAGCAAGCAGTGAACTTAAATGCCTTTATTTTCCTATTTCTGTAAATGAATGCGTGTCTTATTAGACTTTCTAAGGAAAAAGAAACACTTGGATATTGCAAGCATCAGGTATGGGATGCTGCCTAAAAGAAAGTTATACTCAGGAGTTTGTAAGAGTTGTAAATTTAGCAAGGATTAAAGTTAGAATATGCACAAATAGATGGTTTTCCAGGGTAAAAGGAAGTTTCTCCATACTCAGGAAGTGCAGGATATCAGTAAGTAAGATTTAACTTGATAAAGAGGTAATAACAAATTGCCTGAGATTTTATCAATATTCAGCTGAATACAGCAGATGATGAATTTTTTGCAGTTTCTGATACATTTTTTTATCTGCTACATCTAACAATATTGTCTGTTTCTACATACTTGCCCGTAATCTTTTTTCACCTCTATTACATCACTCATCTTCAGAAGTGTTGTGGTTTAAGGGTGAACAGACTGAGTGGAGGGACAGGTGGTAACCTTGTGACCCTAAGGAGTCAGAGGGCAACTGTTATTCCCTCCCCTGCCACGCTCCATAAAAGAAGGAGACAGGGAGTTGGGGGTGCTCTTCCTTCCCAAGCTCTGGGAGCTGCAAGGGCATCTCAGCAGGGCTGGGTCTGGCTCCATGTGATCCATCGCCATCCCAGAGCGAATTTTATATATGGTTCTGTATCCTTCCGCCCTTAGTATTCCTTTTTCTGGATTTCTCCTGTTATTCATTACATTTGTTATAGTCTTATGTCCCAGTGTTGGGTGAGGCATTTTTCTTATTCCCCTTTTTATACTCCCCTGGGAGGAAGGGGTGAAGGAGCTAATAGAGAGAAATCCTGCTCTGTTTCACATAGGTTTGCCCTGAGCCTGAAACAGAGACAAGAAGACATTCAAACCAAGTGATTTTGCACTAACACACCTCTCGCTGACATGACATCGAAAGTCCACATTTACCACATACAGTTAGGAGTAGGTCATCTCCGCAGCTATTAATCCAGTCACGTAAACTTGTGTATCCAAATGCAAAAACATCCTCTGAGAACCTCCCCACCTTTTGTATTTTGATGATACAAGCCTTTGCTTCATCTTAAAAGGACACCAATGAGGTTGATACACCCCAGTCTAGAGATGCACCAAGCAGATTTAGATGATGTCATGTTACCTGTTAAATGTCTGCTTCTGACAAACCCAGTCTGGTCTTAAAGATAACAGAAGAGTGCACTGGGTTTCATTAGTTTTTCTAAATGATAATAAAAATCTGGTGAAAGAATTTTTGGCAATTGAGAGGCTTTTATCTCAAAACCGCAGGCCTAACAAGCTTATCTGGATCACTTTTAAAAACCAAATAATGACATTCTTAAATTATAATCTACTTATTTTTCTCTTTTTTAAATCTCCTGGCATTGGTTAGCTGCTGCCTAATGTGATTCCAGAGCCTATCTTTCGGCATAAAAATACCACCCTACCTTCTACTGCCAAACTGTGGTATCCAAGTTCAAACGCAGTTTGAATAGAGATGTTCAAGTAATAGCCTAAAACATCAGAAGCCTTCTTTTCCAAACCTGGAATTAATATTGGAAAGTAACACTTTCTCTTTGCTAGGCTAATCAGTCTGCAGCACTCAACAGGGAAGAAAACCCAAACATACTGAACTGGACAAACTATGCTTAACTTAGCATATTTATATGTAATAAAGAAGAAATATTATCTTTCTTGTTTAAACATTATGAATCTATTTCATCCTCCTTCCCCCTGAAGCTTATATTAAAATAACTCTTCCACATTTGGATTTGGTTTATACCTTGAATGAGAAAGCCAACCAGATTTCCACTGCAAAACATTCATTAAGTGTAAGTGCTATTATATAAGCATAACATTATGCAAAGTTATTACCTTCATATGGTAATGCTACAGACATACCCAAGCCTGAAGGCTTTGTTTTCACACCCTTCTGAAAAGTATATTCAATGGGTTTAACTGCATCTTGAGCACACTCAGGAGCACAGTCTGAAGCTACTTTGTAATTCAGTAACAAAAATGTCACATTCATTATAAAATCAGACCTACTCACCTCTGGAATATGGAAGAGGCTCTTTAACATAGTTCTTACAAAATAATGTTACATGCTCTGTGAAACACACATTCACTCCATTATGTCACCTGCAGGTCCTGTATTCAAGAAGTAGTGTTGGCACTCTTCTCTTTTGTGGCCTAAACACCAGCCCTGCGATTTACGTGGCATTGGGAACCCCCAGCCAGGGAGAAGATAAAGTTCAGAACGAAAGAAGTAGCTGTAGATTCTCCCATCCCCATCAGAGCCCTGCAGTCAGAAAGGTCCACTGAGGGCTGAATATACGTTTTCTCCATCTCCTAATCATTATTGCCTTCTGAACCAAAATCTTCACTTTAGAGATTGAAACAAACCCAAGCATCTTAAATGGTCTGCTACATCCACTTAAGAGTATTTAACAGCATTTCTGTTGCTTTACTGTTCCACAAACTGTATTGATGCCACTGGTCAATACAGCTATCACAAGGTCAGCCTGATGATCTTAAAATCTTAACTTACTTGAAATCCCAAATCAGCTCTCAAGACTATGAATGATAAACACCAGACTGCCAGTACCATGCCCTCAGTTGCTGTTCGCTAAGTACTAAGGGATCACTGGGTACTCCCTGCTGTCAACTCCTCCTGTTAGCACACAGTGATGATTACTACGTGGCTGCCAAGACTTTCACAATTTGCAGCAGATATACCAACCAGCAGTGACCCCATTTTTACAGACAACTCATTCAGAAAACACTTTTTAACCCTGTTATAAGTGTCACTCAGAGTTTAGCATGCATTAACATTCATCAGGGCCTTGATGGCACTAACCTTACTTCTGCTGTTGTAGTTGTAGCAACAAATGAACAACTTGCCTGGACTATAGCAAAATGACAAAAATTGTTCAAATCTGCATTAAATAAGAGTTTAGATTGATCTTGCAGGCAGATAATGAACAGCTCAATTCATCACAGTAGCATCATAAATTCATTATATTAACTATTTTTATTTTATTGAAAACATCTCAAAATATTTTTATTACATATGTTTAACTAGCTCTTAGTCTTACACGGGTAGTCGTTTCTAGGAACTGCCTTGCTTTATTTGAGATTCTATATTTCAATTATAAATAGGCTACCCTTCCTCCTTTGAGTTATTACAGACAAGTCAGTAAAATTAAGATTCCTAAAAATGAAATATTAACCATTTGAAGTAGAAATGTGTGTGTCTGTTTCACCCTTCTTTTTTATTTCATGCCTAAACAACTTTATTTACTACTGAATATTCAAATCCATAAAATAATTTCTCCTCAAATCTCTATGGTGCATGCAACTACAGCGTAAGAATGCACAGCAAACATTATGCATGTTCAAAATATCCCTGAGAGGCACAGACATATTAACATCATTTTGCATCTAAGGAAGAAACATTAAGCTCTAGATTTTCACTTTTACTATAATTTTAATTTGTAAAGGTAGTTACAGTATTCTAATGGGTTTGTATAATGTACACATAGAAAGTTTATCAAACCATAATGAAAATAAACATTAGTTAGTTTGTAAACACCAGTAACAAAGGGAAAAAACTAAAATGCACTCTTCATTTGCCTTGGAGAGTGAGTAAATTATGACCAAGCAAGACATTAAGATAGCCTATAAAGAAATATATGCAATGTATAACATTAAGATCTAACAATATCAAGCAATATTTTTATGTTTTAAAGTTACAATTTGAAGGAAACCTATATTATATGCTCTTGAATAAAAGAAAGAAAAAAGTTTGGTGTTCACTTAGAGATGTCATAAGTAACAACCAGGGATTCAATCAAGCATAATGCTCTGGGCAGTTCTTTAGAGGTTTACATCTCAAGTCAATGCTACTACTGAAGATGCAAATTTAAGGAGCTCTCCAATGTGAGATCTAATGTGCCAGAAAATAATTACCATAAATCAATTCTCTACCGATAATTCAATGAACTACCATTATGAAATGGTAAGTCTTCCAGACTTGCCTCACAGGATTCTCATTTGGCACTTCCTGGCTACAAATACAAACCCATGTGTCATGCAGCATCATGATCCACAGAATGGTAGGGATTGGAAAGGACTTCTGGGCATCATCTAGTCCAACCCCTCTGCCAAAGCAGGCTCACCTAGGGCAGGTTGCACAGGAAAATGTCCAGGTGGGTTCTGAAAGTCTCCAGTGAAGGAAACTCCACAACCCCTCTGGGCAGCCTGTTCCAGGGCTCTGTCACCCTCACAGTAAAGAAGTCTTTCCTCATGTTGAGGTGGAACTTCCTGGGTTCCAGTTTGCTCCCATTGCCCCTTATCCAATCACTGGGCACCACCAGAAAGAGACTGGCCCCATTCTCTTGACACCCACCCTTCAGATATTTATAAGCATTGATAAGATCCCCTCTCAGCCTTCTCCGGGCTTAACGGCCCCAGGCCTTTACTCGTAAGAGATGCTCCAGTCCCTTAATCATCTTTGTAGCCCTCTGATGGACTTTCTCCAGCAGTTCCCTGTCTCTCTTGAACTGGGGAGCCCAGAACTAGACACTATACTCCAGATGAGGCCTCACTAGTGCAGAACAGAACTTCTCTCGACCTGCTGGACACACTCTCAGTACATAAGCAACAATCTAATACAAGTGGGATATGTATCAGACCTACTGCACATGACCTGCATTTACATACATGCAGTAAGTGCAGTCTGTCCCAGACAGACTATACCATTTAAGAGCAAGAAACTTAGTATATAGCCCAATTTCTCAGATTCGCTGAGCATGGAGGTTTTTTTCCCCCCAAGACCTGTAGGCATCAAACAATCCCAGACAAACGGCTGGTTTCCTATGACAGAACTTCCAGATGACAGAAGATGTCCAGATACACTCAAGAAATATGGTAGCTCAACCCCCGCCTTCCTCAGTTCACAGTTTGAGAGACAGTCAATTAACAGTGTGAGGAATGGAGATTCACAGTCACTAGATTAATTCAATTCTGACAGTTCCAGAAAAGATATTTGAAAACTCTCCTGTATTATGTCAATGACAGTCATTTCAGATTAACTGAATGCTGATTTGGGGTTGTTTTGGTTTATTTGGGGTCTTTTGGGGAGTTGTTTGTTGTTTGTTTCTTAGTTTTAAGCATAGAGTAACACCTGCTGAAATATGTAATTATACTAGTAACAAATGAAGTCTATATAGTAATTTCCCAACTGTTTAAAGACATTATGATCTACCTTTCCCAGAAGTGTTTTTGGCTATTTTTTTAAGTATGCCACGTGGAACAACAATGCTAACTGACTTGCAAACTTGGCTAGCGTGAGACACAATCAAAAAGCCTTTAGAAGTAGTAATATGCAAATAGAAGAGATTCACTTTTAAAACCCAGATTTTTGGATTGATAAATCTAATTGACATCTTTCATTTTCAGAAGGCAAAGAATCAAAAAAACATTCTGAAATGTCTATCCTTTTTCTTATCATCTCCATCTCTATCAAGTCACATCTGTAAGACAAGTTTGAGGTAGGAAGAATAATACATTTCTGATAAATCACTTTGTCCTCTGTGATCCCAAAGGAAAAGAAAGATGCTGAATACGTTTCTGTTTTTACACACTCATCACCTAAATATGAGCTGCTGAATCACTGTAATTATAGTATCATCATATTATTAGCCAAGTACTGTATTATTATATAGCATTTTATGATACTAGTTATTAATCTACTATTGTTTCAATCTATTTGGAACTAAAGGCATTCTTGTAATTTGTTAAGGTGCTAAGTTTCCAAGTACCAACTGGTCAAAATCCCCTTTGATGGGGATGTTGTGTCCTCTACTTTTGCCTTATTTGACAAGACAAATTAATCTTTTCATATCAACATGAGAGACTAGTGCTTCAACAAAAACAACTAGATAACAACAGGAGTAGAACTGCCTGTATCACATTGTATAGCACAGGTTCAAGTATTTTGAAGAATCAGTAAAAAGCACTTACCACACCAATTCCTTCAAAAGCAAATATTGCAGTCCCAAAAAACAGTGGATATTTCTTCCAGCCAACCACAGGAGGCAGTTTTTGAGGATCTACTATACCCTGAAGTAAAAAGCAAAACAATTCTATGTAAAGCACATTAGCTGTTCCTACAATTTTGACTGATCTGTTATGCTGTAGGAAAGAAAACAGTACATGTTTACAGTGGTGTATACATTGTTATTTGTGATCCATGGTTTTCCTCACAAATTTAGTCCTTTATACACACTTATAGCCACATTCCTACCCACACACAGACACTTGCAGATATACTCATTCTAGGTTCATATCACTGACACCAGAAATCTTCACATTTAAAGTATCACACTGGTGTCTGTGAGTGAGCATCAGTTAAAACAAAAAGGAAAGCTCACACCTCAAGCTTAGTCTTCTGCAAACTTACGCTGTTCTCTGAGTACTGCATTTTCTTATCTGCTTTTATACTGCACAGATATTCTTCAAAACCACAAAGGACAGTTAAAGAAAATCTTTTTAACACAAGCTGGGTTCCTGCAGAACAATTAATTACTTTCTATCTCCCCCAATCTCTGCATGTAATTTCTCCTGTCTCCTCACCCAGCCAATACCTCATGCTGGCTTTTCTGCCTTCCTCCCCATCCTCCACTTCCCACTCGTTTCATAACACTCATGGGAAAGCTTTCTCAAAAAATACTGGCACTCACCACTTACACTGTGTGTGCAACAATGTCTATCACTTATCACTTTCAAAATCATCAGACAGAAAATGTAGAGGATTCTAGATGTGATTTTTTTTTCAGCCATCAGTTTAATTTTTCCATTATGAAATACCTCCAAATATAAGAAACGGCAGCAACCCAGAAAATGCAGCAACTGTTCAACCTCTCAGGAGATGGAAGTCTGTAATATGTATTCTTAAAGAGTAAATTTTTCCTGGTTGTACTGGAGAAACACTAGGCATAAACATTGCCATTTTAACCATTTTTCTGTTCCAACAAAAAAAATTGACCACAGATGAAAACCTTGCAAGTTCTGTGTGCAACCTATAAAAATTAACATCTTCTTCCACTCAAGGACTCTAAGTCATTACAATGCATATTTTAAGTGCAGCAATATTAGCCTTTCTTTCAAAGTACTGTAAAAGTCTGTGACTAAGCATGCCTCAAGTACTAAGGCACCTCCTTAAATTAAGATGCCTCAATTAAATAGAAGATTATTCTGCCTGTCAAAAACTGTCAGTCAGTACATATCTGTAAGAGAACAACTGCTATATGCAACAAATGCAACCTGCACACTGAAAGATAAATTTTTATACTCACTCTAACAATATACTGGTAGATGATCACCAGGCTGACAGCCATGGACAGATTGGCAAGCAATGAAAGCAAGGATAAGCTCTTAAGGTCACGAATAAAGACCAGGAGGATCATAAATGGCAGAAAACACAGCATATATATTCGTAAATCAGTACTCTTCCTCTCAGAATAACTGCTGGTGGCACTGACATTTATGGGAGCGGCCCTGTTTTCCAAGAATCCTTCATGGACCTGTAGAGAAAAAAAAAAAAGTGCTAAACAGGGGTAGCACTGAGTCTCTATTTACTGTCACATCACTCTTCTGTAAGGGAATTTGTAAGGGAATTTGTCCTTCTGCTTTTACCTGCTGAGCACCAGGAATTTCAGGACCCCTGTACTCTCAGTGCAGAGGGGAAGATACGGCACTTTCAGCAAGCGTTTCATCCTTAAGACAAATGATGAAAGATCTGAAAAGCCTGAAAGATCTGAAAGTGCCGTTACCCCACCACTGACTAAAGAGGTGCTGCACATGAGCAGTTTAGATCAGATTCTTTTCAAAAAGAAAGAGTTTGGTAAAATTAATGCTAGCAAGGTGGATCTAGGCCTAAATATTAAGAGTTGGAATTTTCCTAAGGCGAATAAGGGGGTTAGATGAACAACTGCTATTGTACCTGAGTTCAGCACCTGATAACCTTATGCCTTTGCCATGCACACCATAGCAGCATATATACAAAACAATGTGAGAATATGAACCCACTTGTCTCTCTTAATTCATAGAATCATAGAATGATTTGGGTTGGAAGGGACCTTAAAGTTCATATAGTTCCAGCCCCCCTGCCATGGCAGGGACACCTCCCACTAGACCAGGTTGCTCAAGGCCCCATCCAAGCTGGATTTAAATTTAAACTCAAATTTAAGTTTAGATTCAAATTCTTTTCTTTTTCACTTTTCACTCTTTTCCTAAGTAACATTAACTCAACTTTAAAAGCCACAAGCTCTTAGAGGGCTGAGAGTCCTGTATCCATTAAACTGGTCTAGATTAATGCGTATAGATAAACAGGAGTACACAATGTGAAAGTGCATTAGATTTTTTGTATTTAACGTTACGATAGTTACCTATGGTGCAATTCAGAAGACGAAGCACTATTCACAACTCTCATTGCTTCTTTTGGAAAAATGTTAGTGTGGCCAAAATTTGTTTTGTATAGATAGATTCTGTGCTACATGCACACCGCAATAATCAAAACAGCAAGAGCTGGTGATCATTCTGCTTACTGCAAAATGGTGACAGCTCAAATCTATTTGTTTTAAATGCCTTTTCCTTTCCATTGCATTTGCCATCTTACAAATCAGCACGTGACCATGCTTAATGTGTGCATGCTGCAGAAAGCTTGATGACTACAAAAAGATACCTAGATGGTAGAAAAAAAAAAATAGTTCCTTATAGCATAAAGAGACTTAAACAAAAATGAGAAATTGATAGATAACAACTGAAGACGATACTCTGACCTGTAAGGACTGTCAGACAACCAACAACTATAGCCACATTCTTAAAACTTAATATAACACTGTATAACCCCTGAAACCCAGGACATATACAACTGTAGCAGTTCTTAACTATTATTATCCTTATTACACAGTTCACAGGCATGGTCTCGAGACTGATTAATTTATTGGCAATTATTGCCATGTGGTTTGTTCTTTAAAATGTCAGTTATTATCTGTTCAAGTCAAATAAGATCATAGATCCCACCTCAAAAATCCAAACACATTAAGCTGTTACAATAGAAGGGCCAAGTACGTTTTTATGTAGCCATGGCAGTCCTAAGCAAACACTACTATTACCAGTGCTTAATGACATCTATTTTATTTTTGTAGGCCACAGTAACTCAGGGCTATTAATATTTTACTTTGAGGCAGAAGATGAAGGGGAGAAAAGAGGACAGGCTGGAGATACTGTGGGCAATCCAGGGGTCATTGGCACTATTAGGCTTCCATGAGGCAGTGGGAGTTAGTTGATAATGTAAACCAAAGTGTATGCAAACCAAGTCATTCAAACTGGCAAGTCTGCCAAAACTCAGAATTCACAAGAGAAAAAAAAAAAAAAAATTTGCACAATTCACTTTATTTCCATTGTTTCAAACAAACCACAAACTCAGGAAGCCAGAATTAACTTAAATTTTTTTTTCTCTGCAACAAAAATCACTAGACAGAATTTTCTCATTATGAACAAGGGAAAGACAAAAGATACAATTCTGCAACCATGGGTTTTGCAGAAATCTCACCTTAAATGACAACAGAGGACACCAATCATTATGGAAACACTGACTGTTTCCACCTTGCAAAAATCTGAAGCATCACTTACGAGACAACCTATGTTAAAAAGGTTACTTTTCAATAAGATAACTTTTTTGAAAGCCATGAAAAAGAGCTAAATACATCTAGAACTGAACTCCAGTGAATTCACACAGCTACAATAACTGCACTTTGCCAAGTAATATGTCAAACACTTAACCAGATAACTTCCCTAATGTCATGTGAAGCTCTCTGTAGATGCTTCCTGCTCTCCCACCGTACTTAAAATAGAAATACAGAGCAAACACTTTAACAACCTTTCACCTTAATAACAGTCTCATGTGTTTACTTGCTTGCATGCATTTACAGGTAGCCAGAACTGCTCTGCACACAGGGACACATAAGAGGGTTTTCCAAGAATTAGTGTGATTTGAGCACGTAAGTCCTATTGAAAAACTCAGGTACAATAAATATCTAACCCAATGTGCCTCGATTTATATAAATTTCTGTAAGTCTAATGAGCTATTTAAAAAAATAAATAATAATTTCAAAAATATTCTCCAAAACAAAACAAACTGCAGGCAGGATAAAGTTCAAGTTCTAAAATAGATGTTTAAAATACCACAGTCTAACCCAGCCTCTACTGAAATAACTTCAACCACTTCGGTTTTCTCTTAAGACAAAGGCTTTCTATACTTATACACAATATTTATACATTCTGTATTTACATATATATTTATACACATATATACACTTATATACTTACATATATTTATACATTCTATATTTATACACAATACACATTCTATATTTATACACATTTTTTTATACAAAAAATAAAATAGTCCTAAAATCAAAAATTATTATTTTTCTATTAATACCACCAAATTGCAATTAGACACTACCAGAGTTTACTGGCTAATATGTCTGGGAAATGTAGTATAAAAAATTCTGTATAATTCCATTCAAAATAGGTCTACTGTGATCCGCTACCCTGAGGATGGGCTTCCGATCAGACTGCACCTACATGTTGTGTTAGGTAAGAGTGGTCATAAAAAAAATATTTATAATTATCTTTTATTTTCACAAATACACAAGGAGCGTACTACAGCTGCACACAAACTCTCCACAACTATTAGCAGATGAAGGAATGTTTATGTAGAATCAGGAAAACACAGCCAGCTAAAATTATCAGACTCAGACTTCCTGACCCCAGCTTCCCACCTCCCACTTGCACGTTTCAAATGAGTTGTATTCCTACAGCAAACCACAACTCTGTAGTCTGCTTTACAACACTGTAAGCGTGGTACCATTTCTCCCTGCACTCTTCCCTGCCTCAGCATTCACCAGAGGAAGGAAACAAGAGGCCAAATGGATTCTCGGAAAGGTCATGACTTGCAAGAGCCTGCATCAGATCCTGTGCCTTGAAATACAGCTTAAAGAAAGGTCAGGGCATCAAAGACAATCTAGCTGAGAGAAAAAGAAAAATTAAATTCCGAACCTGCTCAGTGTAGATTAATAGCAAACCAGGTTTGTAATCACAGCTGTCTTAGTCCCAGGTATAAAAAGCACCTACTTCTTCTATCCTTCTAACCCAAAAGCTGCAATTCTAGGTCTGGAATAGATGTCAGTTCCACAAATTCATAAAGTCTTCCTGCTGCTCCTTCATCTCTTCTGTATCATCTCTCATTTGAGTGACTTTGCTTTGTCAAATCTCCTATCTACTACACAAAACAATGTATTCCCCAGAGTCTCCTCCATTACCTCATCCAAAAATGGACATTTCGATTCAATGAAACATGAATAATTCAGGTTAGATGGGACCTCAGGAGGTCTGTAGTCCAATCTCGCTCACAGCTCCATCAGCTGTGGGGTCAAATCAGATTGTCCCGCTCCCATTCTCTACTTGGGTCTTGAAAACTTCTATGGAGAGAGACTGTACAACGTCTCTAGGCAACTAGTACCAGAGTTTGACTGTCTTAAAGTTATTTTTGCCTCAAGTCAGAAACTCCTGTTATTTTATGACCACTTTATCTTGTCCTCTCACTTCACCACTTTATCTTGTCCTCTCACTTGACTTCAGTAAAGAGACAAGTTCCATTTTCTAAATAACCTCTTTGCAGTCCTGGGGGTACTGCTGTTATGTTCTGTAAAAGACAGCTCCTCTCCAAGCTGAAGAAGTCCAGTTGCCCCAACCCTCACAGGGCAAGAGGTTCAGCACCAATCATTTCATCAGCCCTCCCCTGAAGTCACTCCCATTTAATAATAACTTTCCAGCACTGGGGATATCCAAAACTTGACAAGAGTATTCTAGATGTGGTCTAACAAATGCAAGGAAAAGGGTGGTAATCACTTCCCTCAATCTACCAGCAATTCTTCTGTTCATGCAACCCAGGATGCCGTTGGTTTCCTTTGCGGTCAGGGCAGACTGCAGGCTCATGATCATTACCACTATCTCTGAGCCTGACCACACAACCAGCTTTTGGTTTTTCTCCAGATAGTTGTCTATTTGTTCATACATCCATCCAGACCATAACAGCCTTATTTAAATATGAGGATATTGTCAGAAATAGCATGAAAAACCTCATTCAAGTCAAGGTGACATCTAGTATTTTCTCATTACATACAAATGCAAACTATTTTTTCTTATAGAAGACAACCAAGTTGGTCATTCCCTTGGTAAATCCATGCTGGCTGGTTCTAGTCACCTTACTCTCCCTCACGTACCCAGAAACATGCTCCAAGAAGACTCAACCTATGGTTTTCAAAGGGACTTAGAGGTTGACTGGCTCACAATTCTCTAAATTATTATTTTGGCCTCTTATGAAGACAAGTACAACACATGCCTCTCCTCACTTCGCAGGGAACTCCCCCACTCTGTATGGTCATTTGGGGTTGTCACATGAAAAGGGTAATTTGGCAGAAAATAAACCCCCTTGCATTCCAGATGGTCCTCAGACATCAGAGGGACTGGGGGCAGCTAGGTTTAGATTCTGAGTGCTGTCCAATTTGCATTATTAGTCTGGTCGCGTTCAGTCTCTCTCAAC
>JAAGNO010020041.1:43955-58240 GCA_033439905.1 Ceryle rudis
GTATCGGACCGCAGGGGTCCGGGACGGGGTGAGGGAAGAGCGAGAGGGAGAGGGAGAGGGAGAGGGAGAGGAACTTAGTTCACCATGCACATCGCTCCTTTTTACCAAAAGCTCTTTTGTGGAAACCATGGTCAAACCCACTCTGTGCATCTTTCAACTTCACATTTTACAAGTAGTTCTGTTCAACTTAATATAAGTGATGAAAATAAAAATAAAAGTGGGGAAAAGGAATCTAAAACCTTAACTGTTTCCACACAGCAACATTACTCACTTGTTTCACGTTTTCTGCCAAGAACACAACGTAAACACTACAAAATCCCAGCTGTGTTATCACTAGGAAAAAGTCAACGATACACCTGAAGAAGAAAGAAAAATAGTTTAAAAAAAAAAAGTTACACTTAGGATCCAAACAATTAACCCATTTCTACCTAATATGCAATTACTACTCCTTTTTACAGTAGTCAAAATGCTAGATTCAAATGCCACATTAATCTCACGAGCACTGCAATGCATGTTCTTCTTACGGCAAAACAGGGTGGTTTCGCTTGTGTTTGTTTTAAAGGTAACACTGAGCAGGCATCAAAGTTTGTCAAAAAAAAAAGGTGGTACTTGCGTATGTTACAGCAGCATAAAACTCAAAGATGGTACAAGTAAACAACTGGTACAAATAAACACAACAGACATAAACGTTCAATGCACAGATAAATTCTGCTGGTGTCTGTGACCCCTAACACAGCAGTTTTCCACCAGGGCCACAGATTAAATGTCTCACGCAGTCCAAGTTATACAAGTTTCATCAACTCAAGATAACAAACATGTTCACATCTTACTAAGTGGGTTTTTGGATACTGTATCTCGTTATAAAAAATACTCTAAACTACAGTTGATCGTTTTTGAAAAATGTTATACACAACAGTGGGCTGAAGATGTGCTGTAATGAAACTCTTGGCCAGAGTCAGGCATAGAGCAGAGATCTGCCTCAGTGAGTGGATTTGCTGCAGCACAGTGCCTCTGGACATCGAATAGACAGTTGTGGCTTGTAACTCTTTGCTGCATTACAGAACTGTCATTATATTTCACTAGAAACCAATTTTCTCTCTAATTGAGCTCTACTCCATTCCTATGAAGTCATCACTAACTTAAAAGACTAGCTCACCATTTCTTATTCAAAACAAAGTAATAGCCAGAACACATGCTGCAAGATGCTACATCCTTGAAAATAACAACCAAAAAAACCAAATTCTTCTTCAAGCGAGGAAAAAAAACAACCCACTTTACATTAACATTGCACACGTCTGAGGTTTTGGATTTCATTGCTATGCAGTCATAAAATAAACTCCATAAAAAGCTATATAGCAACAAATGCCAAAGAAAAAAATAATGGTCTTTTAAAAAAGAGGGATCAAGGATTTAAGAGAGGCAACAAGCTATTAATATCTGCATATCATTATTGAAAAATACAGTAAATATTTCTCTATTACTTGTATATTATATTTAAACAGGAATCAAAGGACTGCTTTGCTTCCTTTCAGAATAAACATATTTATTAACCTTTGCAGTGTCAACCCACTTAAATAGTGAACTCTGATGGAGAAGAATGTGTTTATAGTAAAAAAAAGAATGAAAACTTAAATTCCTTCACTACATTAAACAATACAGAATGCATTTCTGGTTATACCACATCTCTTCCTATATTACTAAACAGACTCCTTTTCTTCACAGCTCTTATAGACCTGAAAATTGAAATGACTAACAGAGGGAGACAGTCCTCAGCACTCCCATACCACCACTACTAGCTGGCTGCAGGAAATAAATTACACCGCATAAAAATATTTCAAGCACAAAGAACGTGCCCTTAAAGCAGGTAACATCTTAGTAAAAAGGAAATATCCAACCATCCAAGTGTAGCCATTAATCTTTAATAATGAATTTATTAAATTAAATTATAAGGCAAACTTACCGTCCCCAAGAAGCTCGTTTCTGAAGAGCAGTCAGTGGCGCCACTTCCATGGCATAACTAACTGTATCGCTAAACCCCAGTGAGGATTTTTTCATCCTGAAACCCAAAAGTGAAGAAAGAACAGAGTTACTGGAAACCATAAGGGCCTACAACCCTACCATGAAAGCGCTGGTGGCCTCTCAGGATTATAACAAGTAATCACCTGTGCCACCATTCTGTGGCTGCTGAATTTTAACGGTATGGTTTGGGCTTCTCCCCCCCAGGAAGGACTATTCAGAACTCTATAAGCATGTGAACACCATGCTGCTTCTCCCTAATTTAACAGTACTAAATCAAGATTCCTACAGAACAATTTTCTTGCTAAATTAATCCAAAATTAAATTCTTATAATGACATCTTAGGAAAGTCATCTCAAATCTAAAAGTCACAAGAACTTTAACAAGATTCAACAGATTTTCCTAGACAAGCAGCCAGTCACTATTGTTTCACATCACAATTGATCTTAGCTTTATGTACATCTTCAAAGGCCATTCAGAACTAGAGAAGAAAAAGCAAAGAATTCAGGAGTGACAGGATCCCTTCACAGTAAAATATCACATCAAACTGTTCGGAGAGTTTTTCCAGCTACAGGGACATGAACAGTTTTGTGTTTCTATTCAGTTCAAAAACCTCTTTGCACTTTTTAAATACAAGACCCTCCCACTGCTTCTCTTTAACACCTGACAGTAAGATAAATGTTTAGTAAAAGTTACTATTAATCAAAAGACTCTATCAGTCAAATTTGAATACCTGCTTCCCCCTGTATTGTACATCTCACTTGGAGGAATATCTAGTGATTTGGGGTTTTTTTTAAAACACATTCCTTCAGCACTACAATTTTGAAGAATCAAAGTTGTCACGAACCAAAGAGACAGAGCTCACATATAATCATGAAATACATTAGCAGTAAATCTCATTTTATCTTTTTCTCCTAGAAAGCATTTTTATAAAATTGTTATTTATACATTGGACACTTTTCAAAGCTGTGAAGATTCAGAAGCTATGAAGAAAACTATGATGATAAAGAACTTATGGACTGAAGCTAAGCAACCCAAATTGCCATGAGAATGACCTGTTTATTTGCCAGCAAAGACAGGGAACAGGATACTGGACTACAAAAGTTAAACCAACTTCATTTTGTGTATGAGCAGAGAATAATTTTTTTTTTTTTTTGATGTATTAAAGCAGTGTTGCACAAATCATAGTTATCATTTATAGTTACACAATAAGAATCTAAATCATATTTAATTCAAGAACAAGATTCTGAGATGAAGAGAAGAAACTGCTAAACCATTAGTACATTCTGTAGGCCAAAAATCAGAAACAGAAAAGAAGAAAGAAAAAAGTAATACTCAAATTCAGCAACAGAATGAGTAATTCCACATTTACCTCTGACATAGATAGTGGCTGCAACGTACCAAGATGTGCATACAATGAACAGATATAATTCCTATAAACACAAGGCTGATTGGTCCAACCTGGTGTGGAAAAGAAAAAGGAAGACACGGAGGGTAAACAGAATCTTTCATGAAAATACACTAGAGGAAAATCTTACTGCACATCATAAAGTCTTATAATGTATTAAAAAAAAAAAAAAAAAAAAACACAACCACAACCCTGATAACTTCTACTATTGCAAGCTGCAGGTAATTTTCACATTAAATAATTTGTTTCAGAGTTGAAATTTGACCAAAACTTTTCACAGAAGTTACCTGCTTTTCACATGTAACTCATTCTTAAATGAAAGTATTACAGGATTATTTAGTTGTGAGGTGAAAATTTCATCTGATTAAGTTTTCCCTGCCTTAAGGAAATGCACTATTTGTTACCTCGTATAAACAAGCTGTGCTATATCCTGTTTCTGCAGATACACAAGACTGAATTAATAAACTGATGCTGCAATCTAGGACACACGATCTGGCTCTAAAGAAGTAGGGACACAGATAAGACAATCCCAAAAATCACAATTCCCTTGAGACATCATAAGAGTCTGAGTGAATCAAAGTCTTTCTTTTTCCTGACAAAGTTTTTGTTTTCACCAGAAAAACACTTTGGCTAAGCAAAAATAAAACACATGCTATAAAGTCTTCAAGGTAAAGTAGTAACTTCAAAAAAACAAAACAAAACAAACACCCTCAATCTTCAGTACTAACTTCACCAGAGGTGAAGAGGAAGAATACAACACAGCTCTGTGGAAGTTGGTAGTGACAAATAAAAATTATCAAGACTGTAGTTTTTCAGGCTTTCTAGATAACTCTTCTAATCTATGAAAAATAATTGAATTCTTACCACAATGCCAGCATTTTTTATTGCAAGTGGAAGACCAAGAAGCCCAGTTCCAATGTTTCCCTTCAGGAGATGCATAAGTGTTTGTATAAACCTGAGGATATTTAAAAAGTCACATTATTAATAAAATTTAAAAAGTCACATTAGAAGAACATTGAGTTTGGTGGGGAAAAAGAAAAAAAAAACAAATCTGCACTCCCTGTGATTTATTAATAAATGGTAAACTGTGAGTTTAAATTACTTTAAAGTGGTCCAGGTACTTTAAAGAATGTCTAGCACATCCAAATAAAGTTTTTTGTCATCTTTACACGTGAGTTGCCTCAAATAGAACACCCAAGTCTGATCTTCAGTTCCTTCCTCCAACTTGTGAAAAGTTATTTTCTGTGCAATGTTAATGTCCTTTCGTTTCAGAGTCAAAATTACCAATTTGCATCAGTGCTATTTTAGAATCAGTAACATTCAAAAAAAATTGCTAGCTGCAAATCGCAAGTCTTGACAGCCAAAGCTATATCAAAAAAAAAAAAAAAAAGGCAACTTTACCAGCTCTTCTAATTACACTTTAACAAACGTATTATTTCTAAAGTCTTCTGAGGTCTCTTTATGAAAAAATTAAAATCAGTCAAATCTTCTTTAAACCATGCTTGGTTTTGGAGTGACCCATGACTTTACAAATGGGCATTTGGAATATTTTATGGCCGGTACAGTTAGCTTCCCAAGAACAGAAAACCTATTCCAAATGGGCTGCTTTTCAGCAGAACTATGCAAAGTCCTGATGTATAACCACAAAACTGTACTGAAGGTGCAAGAAAACCCCTTAAGACAGTAAACTACCCAAGAGAAACAAGTCAGAGGCAACAAATTTTAACAAGCTGATAGTTAAGAGTAATACATACGTAATGCCTTCTTCATTTTGAAGCTGGTAATGCTTCTCAACTGGCAGGAAATTATTTTCATGCTCTTCATCCGAGATGCCATCAGAATTTTGTTCATCAATTAAAGGCTTCATTACTTCCATGTCTGTACAACAGAGTTAACACTACATTAGCATTAGAAACTAATTTAAAGTTTAGAAGTAAAATATGACTCAAACTTCCCATGCCATGAGTTTTGTGTGTGTTCTTAACTGTAAAGGTGATCTAGGCAGATAAATATGCACAGCACAAGTTTAAAGAGCGAAAATTTCCTGTGAAAAGTGGCACATCAACTCATTATCCTTCTTATTATAGACAAACAACTTTTTACCATCAAAATGTGAATGGTTTCATCATTTTGAAAGCTAATATAACATAAAGCAAAACACTAAAGTCATCCATTGTTACAAAAGGATGCGATTCATCTTACCCACCATTAACTACTGCAAAATTAAGTACTCTTATCAGTGGTGAGCAAAAGGCACTCCCCAGACTCATCCCATCCTAAAATGGATAGGTAAGACAGGTACTGCAGGAGATGTCTCCAGTAACTGGGAAGAGAACCAGATAAATGAATCAGTGCCAGGTCCTGGCACTTGGGTCACAACAACCCCATGCAACACTACAGGCTTGAGGACGAGTGGCTGGAAAGCTGCCCAGCAGAAAAGGAGCCAGGGTGTTGGTCAACAATAACGAATGTACTTGACAGAGGCAAAGATGCCTAGTAGAGAGCAAAACCGGAGGTCAAGGACTCAACCAGAAAGATTACTGTAATGCAAATTCATATTCAATTATATGTTAATTATACAAGTCAAGACAGACTTAACCTTCACTGTGTGGCATATAGTCTATGAATTGATCAAAAGAAGGGTCAGCAAAGAAGTTCCATCTCCACAGGATTGTGCTGACTAATTGTTCAGGATGCCACAACCATCCTATCTCAGCTCCGAGTCACTGCTCAGCTCATTGAAGACTCACCAAGACCAGAGTAGTCTAGTTCTGGAGTAAAAGTCTGTATCTCAGGGGTCAGAGGAAGCAAAGTGTCAATGCTGGAAGTTTCACCCAGTGGAGTTTAAACTAACAATCTGCATTGTTTACAGTAGGAACAAGCCAAACTGCAATGTGCAAAGCCTGTGACCACATGAGATGAAACAACATATAAAAGAAATTGTTAAATTACTTTTCCAGTTTTGACTCCGTGACATTTTGTAGGATGCTGTTTCTAATGCCAAACAATCATAATGACAACATGCAGCAAGTACAGTTCCTTTTTAGCAGTATGAAGGGACCACCACGACCTCTCAGGATCAACAGCATTGGTGAGTATCAGCAACTACTCAGTCAAGGGAGACAAGTGAATTGCCCTTCTTCCATTCCAGCCCGACACTGAAATGGTTGATATATACATACATATCCACACTGTTTACCACACAAACAGATCACACTCAGAAGACTCTGAATTTTGCAGACATCCCATTTTAATTTTTCTCCCAACTTCCTGACCCTCCTTTTAATCACAAGGATTGTCCTTTAAGAGTGGATTTAGACATCCTCAAGCACTCCCCTCCTTTTTCAAGTAGTAAGAATTTTTCTAAGACATTTTTTCCCTCAAAAATTCATCTGCCCATGCCTAAAGCCACCTATAGGT
Organism: Ceryle rudis; assembly: GCA_033439905.1. Lineage (NCBI taxonomy): Eukaryota > Metazoa > Chordata > Aves > Coraciiformes > Cerylidae > Ceryle > Ceryle rudis. The sequence continues at coordinate 50,800 of JAAGNO010020041.1, forward strand.
TATTGTTACCGCTATCCCAGCTCTGTTAAATTACTTAACTTACGGTCATGTCTAGAGGTGCTAAGCAACTGACTGCTCTGCAGAAATGCAAAGTAAGAAAACAGCCTCTGTCCTAAAGAGATGACAATCTAATCATCCTCAGTTCACCTACAGTGTTATTGTTTTAAAATGCTTGGGTTTTTAGAACAGTTTGTAATTTTTAACTTTTCTTGTGAAGTAGTTCTGTAGCTTACTGAAGGACTGCTTCAGAGCAGGCTGCCCTTCAAACAAAATTGCTTTTGAGTGTTTGTTACTGTTTATTCCATCATCTATGTAAATACCAGTCCTGATTGTATCAATACATTCAACAAATGCTATGAAACTTTGTACCAAAATAAGCCCAAAACAAAAAACACGTACTTGCCAGAACCGGTAGATTTAATTCACACAGGAAACATCTTAAGAGAAACAAAAATTTAAAGGACTACAGAACAAGATTTCAGTATCAAAATCTTTAACAGTAAGAAATTTTAAAGATATATAGAGAACTTCCAAAGAAGTTTATTTTTCCTAGTCATTGCTATCCATCAGACAGTGTTAAAGAAGTCATCTACTTCTTTGTCACCAAAGAACAACACAATCAGACTGGCAAAATGCACTGAATTTTTCTGGGTTCTACTCTGGCATGATAATATAATAGCAGCTATTCAGGAACTAATGCATAGCATCTATATAAATTCAAGTTTACATTAAAAAAACTGTTTCTTTCCTGTGTAGACTAGTGACATACAGAATTCCGTTCTTACTTTCCATTCTAACATTACAAAATAAATAGAACAAAACTGTTTACTATACTCCTACCACACTCTTGACCAAGACGACCTGAACATGCATATATTCATCCTCACAGAGCATACTTGAATATGGAATTCGCCCTCCTTGCTTTCATGATCTTCAGTTTCATCATCCGTTGTCACTGCAGCCAAGGCTGCCACCATCTTCTTCCATATTCATGAGTAGCAGAACCAGCAACAAGTTTTCCAAAGTTGGTTCATTAAGCCATTGCATAGAAGAAATCACCCTACAAGTGCTCCAGAAAAAGTGTCAATTCTTTGGGCCCTGACACATTGCCTCCCTAGGAAGCATCAGGTGGCAGATGTCCCTTATGAGAACCAGGGCCTGTGAATAGAAGGCTTCTTTCAGTTGCTTAAAGAGGCTTCATCCTCCTCCTCTTCCTGATTTGGTGGTCTCTAGGAGACACCTTTTCATTTCCCTGGTTGATCTTGAGCTATAAACTCATTTGTCCCACATGGTAGTTGATTGATTACGACAAAATTAAAGCATTTTTGGATGCAAGACTTGAAAGAATAGAAGGATGACGGATAACCCATGAAATGGAGGAGACGCTGCCTTTCCAGGCTGAAGCACCATTCAAAGAGAAGCCAGCCTTTTCAACTGTGAGATTGAATGCCTGATCATCACATCACCCCTTTTTTCAGCTTTTCCTCATTTGACTTAAATCCTGAAATTTGTTCAAGAGTGAGATGATGGCAGTAATGAAAACATAAGCATTCTCAAAGAGGCAGGAAGAAAGCTCACACTAAAAGTTTTATACCAGCTACCCACTCAAAAAAAGCCAGCCTCGGTCCCAAGCTGATGAGCCTGTTCCTGCCTATCCTACATGCCATACATACTGTCTTTGTATATTTAACTTCTTAAGTTCCTTCATGCATCACCACTTCCAATACATTAACTTGTGTGGTGAAAAATATCCTTTGCTATCTGAAATATCAGTAATCACTGTGCTTTTCAGGGACATCTCCTGGAGAAATAGGACACTTTTGTAGTGGACTACTTACTACTCTGCCTGCTACTCATAATGGTAAACTCAAGTTTTAAGGAGATGACTACATGAGTATGATGGCATTTTAAAGAAGTATCTTTCACAGAGAATTTTCACCATACAATTTACTCCTTGAGATTGCAACCAATCGTGTGACTTACTATATCAACCCAGTAGAAAGATAACCAGCTTCCTCACCAAAAGTGGTTATGTGCAAAGTTTTTTAGTCCACACCTATAGTCAATATAAACCTTTAAAGCTTTATGACCTCAAAGATAATCTTGCTCCACCCCCCTGCCAAGGACAAGGACAGCTTCCACTGATCGGGTTGCTCAAAGCCCTATCCAGCCTGACCATAACAACCTCCAATGATGGAGCATCCACAACTCTCTGGGGAACCTGTGCCAGCATCTTACCACCTTCAGCCTTAAATATTTCCTCTTTATGTCCAATCTAAACCTACTCTCAGTGTCAAACCATTGCCCCTTCTCATGTCACTACAGATCTTGGTAGGAAGTTTCTCTCTGTCTTTCTTTCAAGTCCCCTTGAAGTACTGAAAGGCCACAATAAGGTCTCACCAGTTTAGCTGCCCATCTTTTCAAGGTAAGAACAATGTCTAAATACATTTATCATAGTGGTTTGAATATTTATTTCCAAGTTCTGGAGAGGTATAAGCTACATATTTTTTAGTATCTTTTCCCACATAACTCCGCTATTAAAGTCACTTATACAACAGAGCATTCCAATTTCATACTCAATTGTCTTTCTAGGTGAAAGCCATGAGTTACCACCGATAACAACAACAAAAAAAGCCCAATACATCATAAAAAATACTTACTTTGAAAAACATATTAAAATTTACATAGTAGCTCGTACTAGAGTCCCCACAGCATGAAATCTCTGATTTGAGAGGAGCAGCTGCTATTCTATAGTCACTACATGCAAGAACTGAAAGTTTTCTGACCACGGATCACTTTCTGCTACATCTTACAGTAACCTATGTTCTGCTTTCACTACACACCAGGCTAACCTGTCCATCATCATTGGTCTACAGGTTGAAATGAATGAAGACTTGAATGTCAATAAAAGTTAACAGGCTGGCAGGATCTTATGCATTTCTTTAAATGTACATAACCACAGTAACAGTACCTTGAAATCTCTTCAACCATCCTCTAGCATACCAGTTCTGGGCAAACAATTCGGAAGGAACTGGAGTAGATTAGGTTGACTATTTACCCATATTCTCAGAAACAGCTTAAACTAGACTTCAAAATGTCTACTTCCTATCTGTACACTCAGGCTGGCAATTTGCTGATCCTTGTCTAACCTAATAGTTCATTTGAGAATAAACTCTGCTAGAAGAATTTTAAAACACAGGTAATGGCAATCAGCACCAACTCATGCTGTGATAACTACACTTGCTACAGGTTCCCCTGAAATACCACATTATAGAAAATACTCCAACAATGCTATTTGGTCTCTACTCTAGCCATATAAATGCTCCTGAATTGCCTCTTTTCCCCATCATTCCTTCTTTATCCCATGACTGGTGTGTATAACTTTGGCTTAAAACATGTGAATCCGTTAACAGCAGTGGTACTGGGACATAATACAAGGTTTGGATCATGCAACTTTCTAAGCGTGGGTTTTCACTTGATAATAGCCCCAGTATTCCAACAGTAGAGATCTACGTCCCTACGGTGCAGTCCATACTCACTCCACATTTGTGTAACATCCAAAATGTAATGGATCCAAACTTGGGGTCAAGGGCACAACAGGGAAAAAAAGCTTGAGCTTTCTCTGCCCCATAAAGCAGATCTGTACTCATAAAGCAGATGAGGGGGTGCTCTGCACACTTGGACATAACCTGAAATTAACTGTTCTGGAAAGTCGACAATCCCTGACAGAAAGTCAGCACAGAATATGGACGTTCACTTTGATTCCTTCCTAGAAAGGTCCAGTATGTGCAGTTTAAATGCGATCTCAAAGTCCAGCTGTAAGATCAGCATAAACACGTCATATCTGAATCAGAGGTGAAGCTGTCTCACAAAATAAATAGCACAGAGAACATCTCAGCCTGCCTCAGGTCCATGCTTCACCAGGCTATCCAGACTGCATCCAAACACTATACGCTGTTAATGATCTAGTCCTCAATCACAGGACTCAATGAAAATTTTGCATTATCTTTATTCAGCACAACTAAAAATGAGGAAATTCACTTCTACACACTGTTTTGTTTTTACTTAGCCAAAGTACTAGTCAATTTTCAGCCCTGTTTCCTTCAACTAATATGAATTTCATTTTTCCTTGTGCTACCACAAAAAAGTCTTTCCAGATCAAATATTGTCTTCAGATTGTCTTGAACAGTTAAATATTTGCTATTGTTTCTGCTTTCTTCTTTGAAGACTCATGTAAGCAGGATGCCTAAAACCTCTGCAAGTACTCAAGCAAAGCAACACAAAGTGCATTTCAACTTCTCCCAGCATAAACATTGCAATGTTAAACCGATTCCTTAACCCACTGGAGAAATAAATCACTGATTCATTACAGCTACATATGACACTATAATCATGCATGAATGTCAACAGAGTATCGTCAAAGACCTCTGAAGAATTTCAATCACTAATCAACCACTAGTTAAATTGTGAGATTAAATCTGTAATGTTGAGATTTATATGACCAGTATTCTCAGTTTTGTATCTTCAAGAGTATTTTTCTATCTTCTAGAATTTGCCAGCATCTTGCCAACAATTATCGTCATATTGACAAGAAAACCTTTGAACTGTTACTAAATGTACTTAATTCTAAAGCTTTTGTTGCACACTCGAGTAATCTTTTGGTTCAAAAGCTCTGCAAAGAAATTCATTTTCACCGAGAAATGTAGTTAATTTTTTCTATACTGCTCAATTAACACTTCCAAAATTAACTGAACCTCTTTGCACCACAAGGGATAAAGCTAATCTCCAGCATTTTCACTTTTATGGGAAAAACAGTGACAAAAGGATGAAGCAATTTGCCAGGGCTGCACAGCAAGTTAAAGGCTAAAGAGATCCTGAAAACAAAGTCAAATACAGTTTCCTATTGTTAGTTTGAAGAAGGTCACCTCCCAGACAAACTCTTATCTAAAACCCCTCTTCCAAATCCAATTTAGCAATATGACTTGGGTTGGTTTTTTTTCCTTGACGGTTTTGGATTCAGTGTCATTAAATAGAAAAGAAATGGATTTGACATATAAGCATAAAACATTTGGGAGATGGGACATCGCTTCACACTGTTTACATCAGCTGGTTTTACTCAGTTATGGGAGAAGGAACCTAAAAGTCTTGTTGGAGCACTACTTCATGTGTATACCAAATGCCTGGCAAAAAACAGTAGGCACTTGGGGTCTTGTAGATACTTTACTGCTCGGTCAACGTAACAGGAACAAGATAACCGGGCCAGAAACACAGCACAAGATTCACAGTCCTGTGAAATGTGTTTATTAAACTGAGGGTGACCCAGTGCTTCCGTAGTAGGGAAAAGGATTCCATTTAATTAAGCAGCTGTTCTGACTGCTGTATAAAGAGAAAATCAGAACATCATCTTTAACCTAGCCTAAATGTGAGTTTATGCATTTTTTTTCTCACAGGCTATAGGATGCCATATTCATGATGCAGAGGGCCTGCCCAAAGCCTCTGTCACCTAACCTCTGTCACTGTGGCTGCTCTTATGCAGCAATAGTAGTGATCAAGCCTCTAAAAAGCACAGCTTTTTTAATTCAGCATTCCAGAACAGGGCTCTCAAGGAAAAAAAACAAAAATAGTCACTAATTACTTTCAGATTCTGCAACTGGCTCAGTAAGAAGCAAGACACATAACTCAGTTACTCCCTCAACCACAGAAAGAAATACCTGTTTCTCCACTTTCCAATCTTCAGCCTATAAATAACCTTCCCAGAATTTATCCAGAAGGCATCAAGCTGTGAAGTACAGCATTGTCCACCAAACACACACGAGTCCAGCATGATCTGCCACGTTACTCATTCATGTGCTTCCACAACCTCTGAAGAAATTACAGATCAACATGAAGCGACTCTGAGTGGCAGTGCTAGGGCCATGCTTGTTCAAAACTGAAAAACTTTTGTGGCTTTTTTCTAGTTCACAGGGGAACTGACAGATAACCCCATTCAACCATACACAAGCCACCTCACTTTTTACTTTCCACTACCACAACTCCTACTGAATACAATCTCCCCTCAAACAAAAATGTATTGCCCAGAAAGAAAATTAAAAATGAAAACTCATCTGGGTTAAAAATCCTTATTAAATACTAATAATTACATTTTCCAGAATAATAAAAGTTTGAATTAGCTTTTGTTGTGTTTGTTTGTCAAGAACTTCAAGGCTGTGTTTGCTGCAGTTATTTGAATCACTATTTTCCTTTGGAAAATATATCTTTGCGTCATTTATTTCTCTTCAGTACAGCCTGTAACTTAATAAAGTAGATTTATTTTGCTTTATGGTAGAATTTATTAATCTTGAGAACGCTTGCTTCTAAGCAAATGCTTAAAGTCAATAACGCCACTCAGTATGCGGGAAGAACTGTTTGCTTTTGCATCCCAACTGTCAAGTCCAGAGGGCTAATAAAACGAGACACTCAAATTATTAAACCAAAGCGTACACAGGTCTCCACAGTTTATTGTGCACTTTCAGAGGAGTGTTTCTGCCCCAACCCACAATGGATCATTTATTTTTAAAGATATCTAGTCTCAAGTAATCCACTGTCCCTTCTAGACCAAGCTACGCATTTCTACATAATTAAAACACTTTCAAGTGATGACATTTTGGTAAGATTTAAATTTTATTAAGTATTCAACAGGATCAACCATGTAGAAAACTCCAGAAATCTTACCAGGTGTTGATTTGCATTTATAAACAGTTAATCCCATTGAAAAAAAAAAAAAAAAAAAGTCTAGCTCTGTGGTTTCTAACCAAAAAACTGTCAGATCTCTGAATCTTAGTGGAAAAAAAAAATAAAATCAAGCATTTCTTTCTGCCACTTTTGCTCTGGAGGTGGCAATCTGGCAATCTCTCATTGCAAGATGGATCAGTCTCTGGGGTGGTAAAATGGGGAGCACGTCTCCGGATTCCCATCATTACGACTGGATGGGAAAAATTCTTCGGGTTACAGTGGAACACAGCTTTGAGATGAGACTTTCACTTTGCCCAGTTCAGTCCAGAATCAGCTATACAACTAAACCCGATACAACTTATCTCTTGGCCGTGTACAGATAGAGAAATTAAGAGCCCAACATATGTGCTTTCCCACACTCATAAACGTCTGAAGGATAATCTGCAATAACTTCAGCTATCAACACGCACACAGGGAAAACCAAAACCCCCACAACCTTTCATCGCAGATAAAGCCATCACCTAACGACGCAAAGAGAAAGTGTTTCCTAAACGTCTATGCAAGACCGTGTCTTCCCAAAGAAATCAAGAGCCAGCCAGGAGCGACTGACGCCTGCAGGGATCTGCCGCCGCCCTGAGCGGCGAGTGTCGGCGGAGGGGGGACGCGGCCGGATCTCGGCCCGCCGGCCCCTCTGCCAGGAGGCCCCGCGGGGGGGGGGGGGGGACCCGGG
>JAAGNO010020042.1:2809-13692 GCA_033439905.1 Ceryle rudis
GTAGAGTTGAGCTTTAAGAACAGGGTCACATGGCAGATTACTGTTATGTATTTATCAATGCTTTCTATTTTTAAAGAAGCTTACAACTCCATTTTAATTCCCTATCTAAACTGAAGAATTTATCATGAAAAAGTGCAGGCCAAAAATAAAGAAGCAAACAGAAGCTATAGGTTCCAAATTATGTTAGAATAATGTTTTATGAAATACAAATGAAACTTCTTCCTGGAAATATTTCTGAAACATGACTGAGCAGCCCTGACTGCTGGGAAAGAGGAATAAAAAAAGGAGGAGACACTAGTCAGGAGCAGGTGGCACTGGGGACTAATTCGCTGTCTTGGGGGAGGAGGCAGGGTGAAGTGAAAGGAGTGAGAGCTTGTAGCCAGAGAAGATGTATTAGCTCCATCCTTGCTATTGCTGTTCTTGAAGTCCAGTGTCAGCCCTTTGGGGCCACAAAGTATCCGTGTAATAATTTAAAATTATTTGCATCCAAGCCAGGGTTAATGGAGTGTGCAAAAGAAAGTTCTTAATTAAATGCTTGCTAAGCTTTTTACATTTTACCCTCAAGTCTGTCTTAAATGAATAATAGCTAATAGCATATTCCACATAGTACACTTAAATCCTCAGTATTACCAATATATAAATATTTTCCTTTGAGATTTCCCCTCCATTTTCTCTATGATGTTTGTGAATTGAGTAATCTTATCTGAGGAAGAGAGAAAAAAGCCCGAATATCTAATATGGCATAACCAAGAGTTATTCAGCTGCAAGACATTAAACCCATTTCCAACACCATTTCTCAGAGATTCATAGAACAAGCTTTATAGATACATGAACTGGGAAATTTTTAATCCTGTTAACTTCTTAGATTTTGAGCTGCTTATGTTTTTGTCTTTTGCAAATTCCATCTTCTGCAATTCCTGTTAAGGAAGGTCATCTGTCTTCTCTTCTTCAGTTGATGTCAAACCTTAACCAGCCCCTTTTCTTCCTATTTATAGCCCTTTGAAACTTAAAGATGTAGAAGTAACACTTAGAAATGCCAATGTTTGGACATGTAGAACAGAAGCTTATATAACTTACAATAACAAAGACCAAAATCTAAAAAATAATGCTTCCAATTTGGAAGATTATAAATTGTGCAACTCTTCAGTACATATTATGGTGAGGAGATATACAGACATGTAGAAAATAGAATGTCTGTGAATGTGTATGAGCGTTTTTTCAGGGCTTTAAAATTTACTTTAGAAAAAATAAAAATAAACTATAAAGTTTTCAGACCAGGACAAAAGAATTTCTGCAGAAAAGAGAAGTGAACTCATGCTTTCATTATGGGCTGGAGACTGTCCAGGTAGTCTGCTGGGGATACTGGTGGTAAGCTGCTCTACTAAACGAAAATTTGGCCAGACAGGCTTCTCATTTTCAAAGTGCCAGGTTTTATGTTCCAATTTTCTTCTGCAGATTTACAGATTTAGACTGATTTACAGATTTAGACTGCAGATTTACAGTTTCTCTTATAATGCTAAATGATAATACAACTTTTTGATGTGTAACACCTACGTATCATACTCCTATATTATTGACCCCTTGCTAATTGTGGATAATAACGGTGATGTTAAGAAGTATTGGGCTAAAAGATGACTGAGCTTGACATCTCCCTACATACAGCCAGGCTAAGTCTTCTTTTTTGCTTACTTTCATGATATGAATTGCTTTATACAGCTGGTGCCAGAGACATGCAGAGCACAGCAATGTTAATGAGGAGCAGCAGCTGAAGTCCTGTCCATGGCACAGATAACCTGATGATCAAGGTTATTGTGTTGGTAGTTAGTTGTGATTGTGCTTAGAATAAACACTGAAGAGGTTTTTATGTCTACTTGTCTCGAGTTACTCTGTACAGGTGTCTTCGCTGCAAGTTCTTCCAATACAGACAGAACAGCCCTCTACAGCAGAATTGTGCTGTATGAAAACAGATTAAAATTATCACTGTTTCATATATTTATTCTGAAGCTCTTGCTAATCATACTGGACCTTCATTACATATTGAGTTTTTGAAATGCAGCACTTGTCTTCCCTGTTCTGAACCTTCCATCAAACACAGTCTCTGGTGTAAGTAGATTTATTAGCAGTCATCAAGACTTCACCTTTAAGATAGAATTATCAGTAGGTAAATTAATTTTCATAGCTTCTGTCATTGATTTATTAATAGTAAGACTTGTTGGCTTAGCAGAGCTTGCAAGACCATCTGTCTTGTGCACATCTTCAGCTGAATGCTTTTCTGTACTAAGAAATCAGACTTGGTCAAATGAACCACCTCTGCCAATACATACTTTCAATTTAATTGAATACTGAATTTGATGAGCCACTTGTAGTTGAAAATGACCTCTATCAACACTTCTGTAATGATTAGTTAATAAGAAAAGGTGATGTTAAACCTATTTTCAGAAATCATTCACTAGTTGTGTGCTTGATTACTCTACTTGTCGGCCAGCTGTCCATGCCAGTAATACCATCTCAAGGCATGTGTGTATTTAAGTAAAACATCAAGGCCAAGTTATTAACTACAACTTGGGTACAAGCAACGATATGAACCTATATCATTGTGAAGCTGCCTACACTGGACAGAAATGCTTAAAGAGGAATTTAATGCTAAATACCTCTTTTCTGGTTTTAGATCCAGGAAAGATCCCCTGTGCACAGAATTGTGTTCTAAGTCCTGCTGGCCTAAAAAGTGGGTTGTATTGGAAGATTCTCAATAGGGAATAAGCACGGATGACTTTTCAAATTTCTTTGTGTTTTATGTCACATATAAATTGCACCTGAATTATATGCAATAACTCTGCTCCTTTCCCCATCTTTTCACATTTGTAAGCATTGAGCAAAAAGCTGTTTTTCACAGGAATTGAAACACTCCTGGTCATCACGCCACCAGTAACCATCACAGCTCAGGATAGCAAGCAAGAAGGCAGATGATCTGGCAAACAAGGTAGGTAAATTATCCATATTTTGTACCTCCACCTCCAGAGCCCTGCACAAAGCGAAGCAAATCAGATAAATTTATGTATACATGCAAAACTCTGTATGAGGCAGTTATGAACAGTGTGTTCTGTGCTTCAGTTTTATATGGCATCAGTGGCACTTGAAATGAAAGCAGGTTCTAAAAATAAATGTCAGTGAAACCTTGAAATAAAAATCAAGTTGCAAGGGTGCCACTCAGTCACTTCCCTGTTATTGGGGAACTTCGCCTATGTGGAAACACATGGATTTCATACCTTTAAAATGAGTTTGCACAACCTGATCTGAGCTGATCCTATAAAATTTGTTTTGCATGCATGTTTTATCTGACTTGGGATAAAGACAAGATAAAACTATAAAAATCAACTATTTCCCATTTTATAAGATTTTTTTTTCTTTCTAGTTGTGATAAAAATTCACTAGTCTTCTTCCTAGTGGATGTTTCTGTCAACCTGCACTTCATTTCCTGAACTAAACTAATCTCTTTACCTACTTACAATATTTTAATCAGGCTCTCAACTTTAAAAAATCAGTCTGACACCCTCTCTGGAACCTGGAAAACAGTATTTTTACTAAGACACTATATTATGACTTTTCTGAAGTTGTGGAAGAAGTCTCTTACCTCTAGTGTTTTTCATTTTCTGTTGCTCTTCAACATTCTTTTTGGATGTAGACGTTTTACTGGTTATAGATAAAATAAAGATAATTTAAAAATTCTCCTATTTTCTCCATGTTTATCAGAGATTAAAATGCCAAGAGAAGAAGCTTGGCCCCGCTGAGTGATGGTCCAAAGGCTGGAGCTCTGAAGAGTTAGAAAGTAAAAGTTTTTCTCTAAGTAATCTAGGTTTCACTGTGGATGTACCTTTCTACTATTGTTATTTTTTATTAATGGGTTTTGAAGTGTATACCTACATGTAGATTTATGACATAACAAGTCCTAGACCTATGTTGACTGAACATACCAAGGAAAATATTGTAGGATCACTTCTGAAAATTTCAGTGTCGGATTTACAGGTAAAATACCTGTGAAGGAGAATTAACACTATAAATCATTCAGTAAACAGCAACTTTGATAGGACTGGCTACCTCTTCAAGGTGAGTAAAAGGAGAAAGCCATTTTTCTCTCTTCATGTGCACACCAGTAGAAGATTAAAAATCAGAGAGAAAAATATTTTGAAAGTGTAAGTATTTTCCATTAACCTTTCAGAAACCACTGGTGATATAAAATTCACAAAAGCTGAAATTCCAGAACTAGAGGAATAAGGTGGGTGGTGGTGGTAGTGTGGCAGCTTAAGGAACACTGGCTTCTCTGAAAATACTTCCATGCTGGTTTAAAGCCAGGTGCTTTAAGGGATAAGCACATCAGAAATCATCTTTAAACTAAGGACCACAGTCTAGTACCACAGGTATGTATTCCTGCACATATTCCTCAACCTTTGCTGAGGGGCAGCAGACTTTCACATTGTAAACAGATTTTTATGTTGGCTGCTTGTAGATTTGTGGTGAGTATTTGTTGTATATCATTTTAAACTATTCCAATTTGACATTTTATTCTGCTGCTGTGATTTTCAGAGTTGGAGCTGCTTTTATAATGTACAAGAGACGTGTTTCTTTTAGTTTTGCAATATACATTTTTGTAGGGAAAACTGCATTTTAGAGAGTCTTACCTTGTTTATGACCTTTCCTTTTTTAATAGAGTTTGAGATAAGGGGTGAGTATGAGATGTCAGAATTTGTTGGTGGTTTTCAGGAAATCCTCTGACATTTCAGCTTAAGAAACATTTTCAAATTTTCTTTTTGTCTACCTCGTAACTTTATATGACTGTCATTATTCTACTCAAATGTTGTTTCTAGTTACCAGTGCTATGGGCCTACTTTGCAGATAGATTTTTCATCAACAAACAGGTGAGTACCAGGCTGGTAAAAGGACAGCTATGGAAGTGTATCTGCTGGAGGCACAACAAAGGCAGCTTTTAGCAGAAGGAACCCTGAATCTGAGCTTCCTCATGGAAAAACTAAGATAAGATGTTTTATAAGGGGAAAGAAGCTTGAATGTAAAATTGAGGAGTAGGGAATTCTTATTAAAATTCTTTCTACAGATTTTATGAAGTCAGATTATTAAAAAAGAAATAAAAAAATAAAAAACTATAGAAAGAAAAGAGGGCAGACCTGTGACCTGGGATAAGTCATTTTACACCAGTGGGTTGCTTTTGGTATTTTAACAGGAATGTACTGGACTTGGAAGATTGTAAATTTGCAGCTCCTAAAGAAAGAACAACACAACACAGGCAGGTTTTCAGTTGGGAAGTTGCTGCATCACAGGAAAAATCTAGATGTATCATTTTACATACAGGGTAAGTGCATTTATATTATTTTTTCCTGGTTTTATTGTTTGGGAGGGTGGGGTGGTGTTTGTTTGTTTGTTGGTTGGTTTGGTTGGGGTTTTTTTTGTTTAATTTTCTTCAAAGGCTCCTTTCCTGACTGGTCTTTGCATTTGCATTACTAGTACCACTATCCTCCGGTGTTCTCACCTTCTGCTCCCTTTATTTTTGTTTTGGTTTCTATGTCATGAGACCTTACTCTCCTACTCTCAGCTTCCTCCATTCTAAAGACTTGTTTAAAAATTATAAATAACTAATTTTCCTTATAAGACTTAAGTAAGACAAAGAATTAGAAAGTTTTTATTGTATCATTGGAACAATACATTTATAGGGGGAATAAGCTGTTACTGGATCTTTGTTGTAGTACTACTACCCTACAACACTGAGAAATATAGGGGAATTAAGGTTGCTGCTTTTTTAAGGGCAAATATAGGCTGCTTGAAGCACTATGATATACTTTTTCTTTAATGCTAATGCAAAGGCGATGTCCATGGACTCAAAGGCTATCATCAGTGAGAAGCATGCAGATTTGACATCTGATTTCCATTTACTGTTGCCCCAAGGCCTTCTTGTTCAAAAATATTTTCCACATTCCCAGGACAGGAATGCATCACAGCCATTTGAATTTGGATACTGGTTACTAAACCATTTATTTTCACTCACCCATTCATTCCCAGCATCAAACTCTCTGCTCCAGACATTGTAGTAGGGCAAACTGATTTTATTACAGATGGCTATACTGTATGTCCAGAGAGTCAGCTGAAGGTGGTTGGATTTTTAATGAAAATTGAATGAAATTACACAACTGCACTATTTATAAAGACCTCTAAAAGTTCATTCTTAATAAAGGCTGTTCAGAAGAAGTACAGATCTACAGAGATGTTTAACACAGTAATCAGAGGTTGATGCTGTCGAGATTGTGAACAAACAGGATGATATATTGCTTCTAGGGCTGTAATTCTGCACCTGTACTTGGCATTGGTGAGGCCTCACCTCGAGCACTGTGTGCAGTTCTGGGCCCCTTACTTCAAGAGGGATATTGAGGTGCTGGAGTGGGTCCAGAGGAGAGCGACAAGACTGGTGAAGGGACTGGAGGGAAACTCTTATGAGGAGAGGCTGAGGGAGCTGGGGTTGTTCAGCCTGGAGAAGAGGAGGCTCAGGGGGGACCTTATCACTCTCTGCAACTACCTGAAAGGAAGTTGTAGACAGATGGGGTTGGGCTCCTCTCCCAGGCAACCAGGGACAGGAGGAGAGGGCATGGCCTGAAGCTGCACCAGGGGAGGTTTAGGTTGGATCTTAGGAAGCACTTCCTCATGGAAAAGGTGATAGAACACTGGAATGAACTGCCCAGGGAGGTGGTGGAGTCGACATCCCTGGAGGTGTTTAAGGAAGATGGGATGATGGAGAGCGGCTTAGGCAGCTCTTGTGCCAACTCCCTAAGCAGCCTAGTATGAATCCCAGCTGGACCCATTGACTTGTTAGGGTGTAAGTGGCACAGCATGTCCCTAACTACATCCTCCTGGATTACAGGAGGGTTGTTTTGCTCCCTATCCCTATCTACCAACTCAGCAGCCCAGCTGTCCTGAGGATAGTCAATCTTTTCATTAAAGACTGAGGCAAAGAAGGTGATGCGTACCTCAGCCTTTTCCTTGTCTTCTGTTACTAAGTTCCTCCCTTCGTCCAATAAGGGTTGAAGATTTTCTCTGGCCATCCTTTTCTTATTAATGTATTTATAGAAGCACTTTTTGTTATCCTTAACAGATTTGGCCAGATTAAGTTCTAACTGAGCTTTTGCATCTCTTATTCTCTTTCTACATGACCTTACAGTATCCTTAAATGTTCCCTGGTTCACCTGCTCCTCTTTCCAAAGATGATACACTCTTTTTTTTTTTTTCCCCGAGTTTCTGCAAAAGCTCCTTGTTCAACCAGGCCGGTCTTCTTCCCTACTGGCTCATTTTTCAGCACATAAGGACAGCCTGCTCCTGAGCCTTCATCATTTCATCCTTAAAGTAAGCCCAGCCTTCTTGGGTCCCTTTGCTTTTGAGGGTTGTTTCCCAAGGGACTCTCTGAATTAGTGTCCTGAATAGACCAAAGTCAGCCCTCTAGAAGTCCAAGGTAGAGGTTTTGCTGACAATCCTCCTGATTTCATCCCATATTGAGAATTCTATCATATCATGGTCACTGTGCCCCATACAACCTCCAACCACCACATCTCCCACCAACCCCTCCTTGTTCATAAACAGTAGGTCTAGCAGGGCACTACCTCTAGTAGGTTTGGTTACCAGCTGCAGCAGGAAGTTGTCATCCACGCATTCTAGGAACCTTCTGGACTGCCCCCTTTCTGCAGTGTTGTACTTCCAGCAGACATCTGGTAAGTTGAAATCTCCCACAAGAACAAGGGGTAGTGAATGCCAGACGTCTCCAAGTTATTGAAAGAATGTCTCATCAGTGTCTTTATCCTGGTCAGGTGGTCTATAGCAGATTCCTACCAGGATATTAACCTCGCTGGCCTTACCCTTTATCCTTATCCATAGGCATTCCATCTTAGAGAGGCCAGCATTGTATTCAAGGCAGTCAAAGCACTCCTTAACATACAAAGCCACTCCTCCACCTCTCTTTCCCTGCCTATCCCTTCTAAAGAGCCTATAGCCATCCATTGCAACACTCCAACCATGTGACTCATTCTGTGATGTCAATTATATCATGGTTTCCCTGGTGCTCAACAGCTTCCAATTCTTCCTGTTTGTTGCCCATGCTACAGGCATTGGCATATGTGCATTTGATCAAGGTACAGATATCGCCCCCAACACAGGTATGTCTCTCCAAGGACTATCCCTAGGGGTACTGGGTTTGTCCCCCTCCCCTTTGATTCTAGTTTAACCCCCATCCTTTGTCCTTTATCCCTAGGTTCATTACCAGTGGGCCAGGTTTTATTCCTTTCCCCCTTCAATTCCAGTTCCATGTCGGCTTCCATGGTACTAACCTATTAGTGAGCCCTGTGCTGTTACTCTCCCATGTTCCACCATTAATTACCTTGAGTAGGACAGTAGACTGAAGGCTTTTCTTAGGCCCAACCCTACTGAGCCCAGTTTTATCCCCCTCCCCTTAATGTTCAGTGGAACACTGTAAGATGACCTATTTGCCTGAGTAGGTCTGTCAGCGTAAGCAGAAATTCATGCTGCATATTTAAACATCTATGTACCTTGGCAGTGCTTTTTTAAAAATGCTAGTAAAATTTGGGGTTTGTATCACTGCTTGAGTTCTGCAAGAGTAGACATGTAATGCTGCAATGTATGTCGCAACATCTGGTTGTGGTTCTTGGCCTCTGGCAATACCACTGAGCCTTTTTGTAGTAAGGAAGTGTTCTCCTTCCAGCAGTACCATATAGATATTCACCTCTGTCCAGAAGAACAAGTCAGTGCCTGTATATTGTTGAAATTCCATTTCAGCCTCACAGGATAGATGTATCAATAGCATTGTAACACATAATGATTCTCTTAACTTCCTTGCTACCAGACTTTGTCTCAGACTAAGCAAGGTTGGCTTTACTTGAGTGCAAAATCAATCTGAATAGTGATATCTAAACTTGCCTGGAACTGAGACGGATGTCAGAGCTACTGCAGAGTCTATAATCCAGACTGCTCTTCTCTAAGAGATGAAAGATGTTCATTCCGAAGGGTACCGAATAAAATGTAAAAATGTAATTTGAGCACCAAGCCTTCCATTATAGCTCATAGTATTGTGTGTGTAAAATGTATCCTGACAAAGGTCCACAGGAATCTTTGAGACAATGTGCAGTGAATGGTACTGCCATACTGGCATGTACTGTGCTGCACAGCATTTCAAATGAGTGTCCAATCCTTTCTGATTATTCTTTTGCATACAAAATGTGAATAATGAGTAAGCATTTGCAGGTATGTAGCATTTCATGAGTTTGGAATCACGTTTGTTCCCTGCAGCTTATCTAAAGCATCTTCAGTTACATGTTCTTCAAACTTCCTCTTGAATAAAACATATTGGCATGCACTTTTAATGCACATACCACAGCCCACAACACCTTCCTGGTTTAAGTTATACTCAAATGTAGGCAAGATACATTCAGTAGAACTTTTTTTGTTGTCCATATGCTCCCCATGCTTGTATGAATTATTTACACCTTTTCTCTATGTAAGTGAAACAAATCCATGTGAAGTGAAGACGCTGTTTAAAATGCTAGATATGAGATATCTAGATATGACTACTCAGTACACTGTCAGTATTTATTACTGATAGATTTCTGTTAAGCACCTCACAACCACACTTCTGGGCTCCATCATTCTATGAATAGTGCAGACACACAGAAAAAAACACAAACCCCTCTGTTTAAAAACATTTCATGTAACAGGGATTAAATTCTAAATACCTCACACAGGAGATTTTTTACAGAGTGCTAAAGAAACCAGATCATGTCTACTCAGTAGATGGGGCCAGCAATAACGTAAAAAACATTACACATTTAAATTTTGCTTTGCATAGGAGAATTTAAAAAATATTTCCCAAGAAAATTGCATAGTTGGCCATAGCTGGAATTGTTGAACTTTCAAATCTCTAAAAAGGAGTAAAAATCTGTGTATCTTTTGACAATGTGTCAGGTTGTTGTACATTGTCTTTTCACCGTAGTGAAAATAGTACAGCTGAGGGAAACACCTGAGAAATATAGTTTGACTGAGGATGGCAAAGTCCCCCTTCAGGGATGTTCAGAAGAATCTTTTACAAGGATACAACCTGCTTCCAAATAGTATCCACTTAAATTGAGTCCAAAGATGTTTCCTTCCCAAATAACATTATGGTAGAGTAATTCTTTTATTTTCCGTGATGGGGTACAAAGCTCTGCATTAGTCTCACTGGTTTTCTGTCTGTTCATGTGCCTAAGGAATGAACCCTTGACATAGTACTCTAATGAAAAAAAAAACTTTTTTCGATGTTTTCATTTTCTTTTTCTCATGTTTCTGGAAAAATGTTCCCCTTTTTCCCTACACAAACATTTGACATGCCTTATTTTATGTTTGTGTGTTACACTATTAGAGAATATTTTAAATTATATTTTCATTAATGCACAAATCTTAGCTTTCATGGTTAGTTATTGAAAAGTTGGAAATGTAATAATATGCCAGAGCTTTGGAAAGCCTCAAGCAATTTGTAGTTGTGGGCAACTACTTACGCTTTGTATCTTCTTTTCAAACAAGGCATCAATAGGTTACAGAGCAAGTCTGGATCTTAAGTAACAAAAATGCCACTTGGCACCTGCAGTCAAATATTGAATAGTTTTGTTATTGCCTGGTTGATCCTATGTAATTAAAGTGGTCAAAACTAGCCTTTGTGATATGAATGTCTGCTAAATATCAGTACAGAATATACAATACTGTATAAAAGGAGGTACAGAATACCACAAGTTAAAGGTAATTTTGAAATATGATAGTGATTTTATATATGAAAATTGTAGTGGTTGATGTTA